>JAPDSC010089255.1:30779-66508 GCA_026290005.1 Latrodectus geometricus | reverse complement strand
TGCCTTCGAACAGAAGTACTACCGCCCCAGACTTGTTGCCTTTGAAGATTTTTCTGAAAAATTATAAATGTATATATATAGTCTAAAAAAAGGAGGATAAATTAATAATGTTTCGCTTTTGATAATATAAACCTATTGTATTTTCTGCACATTTCTATAAAATTAACAATAAGCATCATAATACTATAATTTTATATATGAGAATTTTATTTTTAAAACTGAAAATATTTTTATTGAACAATTTATTATTTTTTTTTTGGCATTAAAACTAAGTAATTAGAATATTTCTATTCAAATAATTTAGTTTTTTATTTACTATGATGCATACCTGCAGAGTTTTGGATATCCTGACTTTTGTTTTCTCATCAATTTGAGGTGCTCTGATTCGTCCAGTACCAGCTTTTCCAACTTGCCCTAAACTGAAACCTAAGTCATCCTGATATGCATCCTCTTCAATCTAAAATTGATAACAATTTTAAATACTTCCAAATGCAGTGTTATTGATATGATAAAGTTATTATTTTCAATAACAAGAATATTTTTAATGGAATTTTTTTAATTATTTTTAAAACCTAATGCAATATTTAATCTATAAGCAATGTTGTACAGAGCATACTCTGATAGTATCACTTCGGACTTACCTCGCCAAAATTCATTCTATTTGCCTGCTTTCGAAATTCAGTTATAGCATACCTTTCTTTCATTTTCCTCACCCTAAAATTAAAAAATAAATAAGAATACTTATTAAAAATAAATGATTAAAGTTTTTATGTAATTAATAGATTCTTAAAAAGGGATAATAAATTTTCATGCATACATATTTTTATTTAGCTTTCATCATTACAAGTACAATTTATTTAAACAAAGTTGCATGTTTGACTGATTTTATGAAATTTTAATACAATTTATTCTTAATATTGAAAAAAGATAATAAGCAATGAACTTTTTTTGTTTCTTGTAAATTAATAACAGATAGAAAATAATTAAAAATTATTATACTTAACATGAATTGATATATCTTTATTTAATATCAAAAAGCAAAGCATTCCAAAACAATATGCATATATTATAAAAGTAAATAAAGAAGTAATATACAATTTAAATAAAATATTCAAAAATGCTATCAATTGGTTAAAAAATACCCATGAAGAACAGAAAATTAAAAAACGAATTGATATTATGACTTAAGTGATAATCAATAATTTGAAAGTATTTATAGTTTTGAAAAGTAATTAATAATTAGGTTACATATATCATAATATAATAAAAATATATTCATTCAAATTTTCTATCTTAAAGAAAGAAAATCTGCAGAAACATTTACATAAAAATACCACTTTTCTTTGACATTTTATTTTCAATAAATATCTCTGAAAGACACTATGCATTTTCTTTGTGAAATTAAGAATGAGTTAATTTTGAAAATAATTGTTAACGCATATAATTGGCAACAAAATTTTAGCTAATACATTCAATATTTGCTACAAATATTGAATAAAAGTTCACCAAAAAGCATTAAATCACAGAAAATTTATACATTGTTTAATTATTTTTTTTAATTTCATTTACTTTAACCAATTTCTAAAAGTAGGGAACAAATTTGAATAAATCAAGTTATTCTTCAGGAAGATTAAATTTAATGAAATTTCTATCATGGTCAAATATTTTACATTCTTTTCAAAACATTGCAATAATTCTCATTGGTTCTAATAAATGACTATGTTTAAAAATATCTGTATAACATTAAAATCCGAAATTACCAATCAATATATAAATTGATATAATTATGAAAACAAAGAAAGCTCATTACAGTTAACACTAATCACTCACCATGCAGCAAGAAGATTCAAACAATTCATAATTTCCAATGCGTCAAAGCAATAATGACTAGGATATGTCTCACAGACCTAGTTTTAGTAGGACAATCAAAATTGTTTAATACATTTGTAACCAACTGCTACAATTTACTGATAAAAAAAGCATATTTTTGAGCATAATGCAAATTATGGTATTTAAAAAATACTTAAATAAATATTGTAAATTCAACAATTTTAATTTTTATAGTTTGAATAAGTGAACTGAGACATTGGATTCAGATGAAAAGAATAAGTGAATTAGTAATTAAAAGAATTCAAAATTCTAAAATTTCAAAAATCTGCTTGAATGTAGAAATATTTAATATGGCAGCCTGCTACAAAATGTTTATTCAATATACCAAGTAAAGTAATTTTTCTTACTGGCCTATCAAATTCTTATCTTTCATAAAACCTATACTTTTCATTAATAAGCATTATTTATATTAATATTTATGATATAAAATAAATCTTGTAATAAGATATATTTAAAAAATTATTCAGTACATATATGATGTGCTTGCAAATGTATTTAACATTTAGCTCTAAAATATTCATTATTTGAGAGCAAAATTGCAGAGTATATTATTTTCCATGAATGTTAAAAAAAAAATCCTGTTATAATTGCAGTAAGCAATTTTTTTATAGGACCATAAACAGTGTAATGAATAATTATTAATTGAATATAAATTTTCCATCATGCATAATTCTTAATTTTGTATAGTAGAATTAAATCTTCATTTATTTTTTATAATATTAAAAACATTTATAGGGGGAAAAAAAACATAGTTTGTGCAGCAATAAAGGCAACTAAGAAATTTGTCACATATTTTCATTAATTGTAACTACACTCTTTTTTATAAAATAAGATTGCTACTTATTACATTATTTAGCTAATTATAAGAGTAACAGCTAAAAAAATATTAATGTAAGAGCATAATTAGATTAGAATTTTTAATTTTCCCGCATTTTATTTTTTTCAATGAAACAAAATGCTGGATTATAACATAAAAAAATAATAAGGCAAAATAAACAAAAAAGAATTAAAAGCATAACCAGCTACTTTTACTAACCTGCGCCCACCTCGTTTTTTGTGAGGCTGGTCAATAGGAGCAGGAAGTGGTTTCACTTGCTTCACTGGAGGTGGTTCCTGTAATTTATCAAGCTTTCTTTCAATATCTTCCCGTAAGGCATGGCCAATTTGTCCATCTGGAGATTCATGAAACCCATCCACACGTGCAGCAATAGCACATTTGGCTGCAACTAATCTGGCTGCTTTCCTTCTTAGGTCCTACATGAAACATTGCATATATCATCTATATTGCAAGTCCATTAGTTTCCATAACACAATATTCGTTTTAATTTTGAAAGTTCAGTTTATTAATATTCTTTTCAAATCAGCAATGAAATCAATATAATAATGTAATTGTATACATTTACTAATTATTATTTTTTGTTTTTGCATATATTTCACTATATGTATTTGAAATATGTTATTTTAATAAATATAATTTGGAGCAAATGTTCTTGCAAAATCATTTATTATAAAACTCTCTATTTCTAGAGAATAATAAAAGATTTGGCTCAGAATTTATTAAACATATTATAAGAATATAATTTTATGCAAACATTTACATAGAAACATCTTGGATTAGAAGAGAGAAGGAGCCTTTTTAATATAGTTTATAACTTTACGCTCTTTACACAAAGAAACTTTTATACAAGTACAGAACCAACCATAAAAATTTCTGCAACATTGGAATGTAATAAGAAATAATGAAATTGAAAAACTCCAATTTAAGAAGCTTCTGAAACTAAAATAAACATACACATACTCACATATACATATACTGTTTTACACATTTGTGAGTTATACTACACTATTTTAATACACAGAATTATTTAGGTTTTATTGTTAATTATTGTGTAATATAAAATAATGCTTTTAGCACTTTGGAAGTTTCCACTTCAGAAATATTATGAACTAATACACTTTCTTTAGACTAATTATAAACTAACATATTGAATGAATTAAAAATTCTCCCAAGAAAGACTAATTTATTGAATAAGTACAAAAATATCAAATAATTAGCTTTTTATTAAATGAAAAACTTACAGCAGGAGTATTCTGTACTATATCACTAGAATGAACAAATCCTATGTGAGGTATAATGACAGTAGTAGAGAATCCAGCCAATGTTCGACGTTGTGATCCTAAAACTTGTATATTGCAAGCAGGCATTTTTGCTAGGTTGCTCAATCCCCCTGCAACACCTGTTAACAATTTCAAAATTTAAGAATTGAAATTTTTTCATTTAAGTATTAAATATAGAAAAAAAATTCACTAATTAAATCCAATACAGAATGAAAAACAATTTTTTGGAAATTTTAATTCTTACAAAGATAGGACAGATAAATCATCAAAAAGAAAAAGTAAATTCTCATTCATTAATGGAGAATATGTAAATTCTTTTACAAAGCTAAACATTTGTCACCTATAAAAAACTAAGTTGGTATTAATTAAATACTGACCCATTAACTTTGCAGCAGTGGAAGCACCTACAATCACAGATAAATTAGGAGCAATGAAAGACATCCGAGACTCAACATAAGCATATATTTCTTGCTTAAAATTATCCAACTCAATAGCCTATTAAACATACAAAAAATTTATCAACAAAAAATTAGCACATATTTTCAATAATAATGATGTAGTAAATTAATCTATTACACAATCATAAATTAATTAATAAAATGTAATAAATAAGAAATACTTTTTGTTTTACTATATTTTATGTAACTTAAAATTAAAAAAAAATATTTTATATTTTATTAACTATGCTATAGGCTATTTTTAGAAGTACACTGAAAATATTTGTACTTTAAAGCACATAAGGTAATATTAAGCTTTAAGCTTTATTTTATATATTTTAATAATTATTTTTCCTCTTTTTACTTAAACAATCACTTAGCTTTTTAACAAATATAATTATAATTGAAAATCAAATGATTTTCAGTTACATATTACATTTCATTAAATACAAACATGGGTCTGCGAATTCTTTAGATTTTATTATCATGAAACCATTTATATTCTAAGCATGTTTAAAATCATAGTTCATGATTTGTGAATGTTTATAGAATTTAAACAGCCTTTCACTTAAAATATTTAAAGAAATAGTGTTATTAATAGTTTTTCATTCATAATAAGCCTTTTTTTCTTAATTATTTTCATAATTCATAATATTAATTTGATTCAAATTGAGAGAAATTGCTCTGTTATAACTGCTTGAATTTTGAAAATTGCATTAGAGATATGTAAACTTTACCATAGAAAAAAATTACAGTGAATCAGCTATTAATATGCTTATTACTTTAAAATTTATCAGTTAAGACAAATATGTAATTGTAAACGAATATTTTATTGTATATATAATAGGATTATCTAATTGTAAATGAATATTTAAAAATTATACAATTTCATAGAAAGCAAAATTATGTAGACAAAATAAAAAAAAAAAATGCATTGTTAAGTCTAGAATTTAAAGAATGCAAGGTGAAGCCAACAAAATTACATACTTTAATATTATTTTCGTAACACTAAGAAAATTATGGAAAAAAATCAATCAAAATAAACTTGTATATACAAGTTTGCTTTTATTATGAGACTTGCCCCAATTTTGTACATACAAAACAAATAAAAATTAACTATCCTCATGAAAGACATGAAAAACACGAATAAAAATATATAAACATACTAACCATATCACATGCTTCAAATATTACTTTCAAGTCTTTATCTGTTAAGAGTTGCCTAAAAATAGATTTCATTTAGAACTGTTAAACAATAGATATGCAATATAAAAACTTATATATGCAATATAGAAGATCTCATTTTTACAAACTCAGAAGGATAAGTATAATAGTTCTTAAACAATATTTGTTTAACCAAATTGTTCTTTTTACAAATA
This sequence comes from Latrodectus geometricus, assembly GCA_026290005.1. Lineage (NCBI taxonomy): Eukaryota > Metazoa > Arthropoda > Arachnida > Araneae > Theridiidae > Latrodectus > Latrodectus geometricus. Next base: position 60,684 of record JAPDSC010089255.1, on the reverse strand, counting down.
AAATATGTTCTGAAAAAATTATATAGTATGACTGTGTAAGAAACACATAAAAATAAAATTCTTATTTTAAAAAAATTTAACTTTCATTTTATTGATAAAATATCAGGTAAAGTAATATATTTTTTTGTTTTAATTCTATATTTTCACCAAGAACCAGCTCATATGTTAGCCTTGGGCAATATGCTATGGTCTTCCAGGCAGAAGTTCTGGCCATTATTAACTGTCTGCAACTAAATATGAGGAAGGGATATCATGGTAAACGGATTCTCATTTTTAGTGACAGTCAAGCCGCTTTAAAAGCGCTCAATTCTTTCGAAATCAAATCTAAAATGATTTTGGAATGTAGGAACTTTCTTACAGAACTGGCAACTAAAAACTAGGTGATCCTTGTATGGGTACCAGGGCACAAAGGAATAGAAAGGTAATGAAAAGGCTGATGAACTTGCTAAACAAGGATCGTCTCTTCTTCCCTTGGTGCAGAACTCTTCTCTGGGATCAATTTGAATACCACAAAAACCACTGTTCTTAGATGGGAAAAACAGAGGATGTACGAAGCTTGGCTCAACACTCCTGGTCAAACCCACGCTAAAAGTATGATCTGCGGATCATCAGCGAGGATTGCCTCTGAAATTCTAAGATGCTCTAGGCAGACAAAAAAGTTTAATCGTAGGTTTAATAACTGGGCACTACCATTTCGGAAAACACCTCCATAAAATGGGACTGTTTCAGCAAGACCCTATTTGCTGGAAATGTCATATGCAAGAGGAAACATATGCAAGCATATCATTTACGAATGTGAGGCCCTTGCCCTCTCTAGATTAACTTCTTAGGCATCATCCATGCTGGAGAGTTACACCTAAACTCCATTAAAGAGTTATCGGACTTTATTAATAAAGTGGGTGACCCGAGAAACTGGAACTAGGAAACATTGGGTTTGGAGTTTGGGGTACAAAACACTGATTAAAGCAGAGGTACCCAATAACATACAAACCCAAATCTAAGAAGAAGAACAACAACAACTCTATATATCAAAAACATATTTTTCCATTTTGTAATGAAAAAAAGCATCTTACTCTTGCTTCTCCCACCAAAAAATACCTCAATCTAGTCAACCATGCATTTTCTTGTTTTGCAGATGGTCACAATGCTACATTGTTTTCCTCTTGTTTGATATCTAAAAGTTTCCCATTCGTTATGTTCTCAATTATTTAATAATATGAAACTTTTTACAAATTACATCTGAATGCACATTCAAAAAGTTTTAAAATTAAATTTTAGAAATCAATGGGTTTCTTTGCCAAATTTTATAGATGAGCAATTCATCTTCACTGAATCCATCAGTTAAATATTGCTATTGTTTTTTTTTTTTAAACAGCCAGATTTTTGTGTCAGAATTACATAGCTATCATTTTTTCTGCAATATCATTTCAAGCACAGATTGAGAAGTGCATTATAATTGTAATTGAAGCTATAGATTATATTCCTTCTCAGGTTGTAAGAAAGGAGTTAGAAAAGGCAGGAGAAATTTTATATGAAATAGTTAAAAAAAAATTTGGAATTTCAACATTAGCAATTTAAAGGGCTTACAATTCTCCAATAAAAATGTGGATTAAAGTTTAATTTACTCAGTCATAAAATAATAAAAAAAATGAAAAAAAAAATCAAATGATAAAAACTAAATACTAGAGTTAGAAAAAAATAAAGAAAAAGAGAGGCCTTTCAAAATTTTAGTTTGTAAATGGAGAGGAAAATTATTATTGCATCTATGAGATCATTTAACAGATTAGTCCCTAGCTTGTAATATCATGAGAGTTTGTAAAAAGAAGTGTGTATTATATAATAATTCTACATTTTGCTGATTTATGTAACAATGTTAAAATATTCCCTATCAAATTTCAATACATTTTCTAAACCAACTCAAATGATAATATACATACTCAAATAAAATGTCTTTTCAACATAAATATAAAGTAACTTTAATATTTATTATTTTACAAGAAAAAGTATATTAGTCACAATATTAAAGTTAATACCAAAAATCATGAGACAAAAAATTACAATGATAAATTAAATAAAATCTCTATTTCATATTATTATTATTATTATGAGGAGAAAATTTATTCCTGAGAAGAAGCTAGAATATTTATTTTCTATAATGACTTAGTCTATGCAAGATCTGTCAGTATCTGATATTTGTGGAGTAATCTTGATCAGCAAGTGATGCAGATACAATTTTACATAAGAATACTGATATTCAATGTTAATATTATATGATTCAACATGTATTAAAAGACATTTATTTATTCTACATGTAATCATAAAATGTGCATAGTAAATTATCAAAAATAATTTGATTTGCAATAGAAAAATTATAATTTGAAAACAAAGTAAAACAAGATACTTTGGTCTATGTACAATTTGTCAACGTTCATATAATTTATTTTTATAGACGGGGAGTATAATTTTGCACTACAGCATAACATGCGACAATATTGGAATGCGAACAATGAATTTGCAGTGGCAGAGTTGGAATTGATGAATTTGATTATTTTTTTCAATAAAAATGTATTTTTCGGGCATCTTTTACAAACTATTTTTGGAAAATAATAGTACTTTAGGTGTCAAAATAATAAATTTTTTAAATCTTTATTCATTTTAATTAAAGCATTTTTTTTTTGGAAACTTTAACACATTGAAAATCTTCATTAAATATTGCCACTTGAGATAATTGCATGCATTTATATGTGCGTGAAGATTTTAGTCTTTAGAGAATCAAATTAATTCTTATATTTCCTTTGGGTTTTTAACTAAAGGTAAAACCATGTATCATAATAGAAAAATAGCAAAAAATGTTTTTAATTTTTCAGGAGAATTAACTTATTTAATCTCTATTAAATGAATTTTTGGTATAACTATAAATATCTATACAAAGAATGTTTATGAATTCAAATAAACAAAGAAAAATTAATAGTTTTCTGTATCAGTACTGACATCATAATTGAAATTTAAAAAAGAAAAGTATGTTAAAAAATTTAGCACGTATGAATGTGTTATATATATAAAAGCAGTAATATTTCCATTTATCATTTTTTTAAAAAACAGTGGATCCTTTTTATAAGAATTTCATACAATTCAACAAATGATTAAAGATTAATTTTTCATCATGACGATTTACTTCTATCAAGTAGCGACATAATTTTATGAAAGCTTGCTGTAAAAATTGTCAGCAGATAATATTGTTGTTGAATAATTTGTTAAAACATTTTCAAAGCTCCCATGCAGATATTTTCATACCCGAGAAAATTTATAATGCAGACAAAGCATAACTTTAAATTTTGAATGCCAAGACTAATTTTAGTAGTTGAAGATGATTATTTTTTGGTGACGACAAGATGGATGTTAGTAACTGTAGTCAAAACCGCATGATCAAGTTTGAAGTAGATAGCTATTGTTTTTCATAAAACAATAATGCTCTCATATTCAATAATCTCATGAAGAATTTTTTCATTTGCAGAGTCATGAGGATAAATTTATGATTATTGTAAAAAGTAAATATCCAATTGCACTAAAAAAGCTAAATCTGTTCTAGTTGTTCAAACTAACAATAGTTAAGATTTATATATCTATTATATAACAATAGTTTTATATATCTAACATGATAATAAAGCTTTTTTTTTCCCTCAATCTAAGTTGATAATCAACCAAACTAAGAGCACATGATGCAAAACATGATGACATATGAATAACCTATGATTATCAACTTTGATGACACATATCTTGAAATAGGAGACTACAAATTTCAAGTAGTTAACAATTTTCATCTATTTAAGTTTTGAATTGAATACTGTAAATGACATAACACCTGAGATAGAAACATTGTAAAACCCTTAAACCCTGTAATTAGCAAGAAAACAAAATTACTGCTCTATAAAATTTTAATAAGATCCATAGCCATATATGCTGTTGAAATGTGGGCGATGACCAAAAGTGATTTTCAAAGAATGATACTGCTATGCCTTTTAGGAGGGGTAAAATGTAATACACGGAGAAATTCAGAACTTATAAACTATGCACAGAGCCAGATCTAATAAAATTTATTTCAATCCTAAGACTGAAATGAACAGGACACTTGATCAGGATGGAAAAGGTCAAGCCATCAAAAAGATCTTCAACGCTAAAACAACTGGAGCTGGAAAAAGAGGAAAACCAAAGATTCAGTGGATCATCAAAACAGATCTGAAGATTCTTAAAATAAAAAATTGGAAGAGTCTATCAAAGTGGAATGCAGCCTAGAAATCTGTTGCACAGAAAGCCATTACCCATCCAGAGCTGGCAGGTCACTGAGGAAGGAAGGAAGAAAGGAACAGGATAATGTAGAAAAGAATGGTTAAAATACCCCTATTACTGAATATAACACATGCAGAAAAAATGCAAAAAGAAAATAACTAAAAATATAATTAATACATAATTAAAATATAAATTCTTTTGAAATCATGAGAGTAGTATATTTGAAAACTTGTAAAACTAAATATATAGAATCAAAATTATTTTCTTTTAAAAAACCGGGGTTACAAATAGTGTACAAAACGAACATTAATATTTAATATATATATATAAAAATTCTGAACTTAATGATTAATTTATATGTAAAATAATGAACTAATATAATTACTGTACCAAAATTTTCATTAAATGCATAAAAAGGAGAGTATTACAAAAAATTAAAACTAAATGTAATTTGCAGATGAACTTATAAAAAATACCCTTGAGTTGTTGATGCAGTAACACTCACAACCATAATGGTAGCCGGAGTAAGAAATTCTTGCAGAATCTCACTATTCTTAGCTTTATCTAAATCATTTCCAAGTTCCTGAGAGAAACAAAAGACAGTAAACATAATTTTAGTAAAAATGTATATGAATTTTATAGTATTCACTTATAAGATCTAATACTGAGAAAATTTTTTGAATTATATAATTTTACTTTTAATCCTTTGGGTACACATTTATTTGAATAATTTTTGCATTCTAATAATAATGGAATAATAAAAAGCAAATATTAAAAAAAAAATAGTAAATATTTTTAAAGAGAAGAGTATGGTGGATACAAATTACTTTGAAATAAAAAAGAATGAACATGTTAAATACAGTCTCATTTGCAACGGCGTATCAGAACGTCATGTGTGATTTTGGCAAATTAATGCATAAAATTCTGATACATTGAATGTGGTCAGAGGGTTAACAACAAAATTACATAAAATAGAATACTGATATAAACTATCTAAATATAAACAGTAATATCCCAAACAAACATGCATATGTATGTTTGGGAACAAAACCAACTTTACTGAATGAATCACAAAATTTATAAATTACATGAATAATTTGGAAAGTAATATTTACCTTAACAGTGGAAACATACTGAAGTGGCACAGGTACAAGTGATTCAAGCTCTGGAAATCTCTTTGAATATTTATCTCTAGTAAATTTATGAATGATATCTAAAATTTATAACATAAGATATAGTGCATATATTAAATATATTATAGATATTTAAAACAATTGATTAAATATGCAGGGTGAAAATGGAGGAAAAATAGAACTATATCTTACTGATTTCATTATCAATTTCTACTGCTAAATTATTTGCTTCAACAATGAGTTGATATTCCGGATCAGCTTCTACTGGTCCAACAGCTATATTTGTATAAAAAATTGATTATAGCCTTGAAGATGGCTAATTATTTTATCAATACAATGTAAATTAAAAATACTGAAATAATGCAAATTTGATGCTTTATTTAAATTGATTTCTCATTGATCATTAAAAATAAAATAACTTAAATTAAAAGCCAATATAAATAAATTTTAAAATCAAATTAATCAGCTCAATGTTGGTTAATATCATGAATTTTTTTCTAAAATTACTCAATATATCACCATTATAAAACAATTCTACTAAACAAAGTAAGACCCCCTATGTAAGTATATTAAACAAAATAAATTAGTCATTTAAAAATTTGCATATAAATGCAATTATATGTAAGTATAGCTTAAAATTGCTAATAAATCCTAATTAAAAAAATAGAAAGGAAGCTTTTATATTTCCTGATTAATGCTACAAAACCATAAATTGTTTTTACAGCACAAATGTTAAGACTTAAAACTTCAATTTAAAAACTATATTAATTGGTAGCTATAAAGTTATGTTCCACATTTAGATGTTTAAAATATGATAAAAATATAATTGAAAATACTATGATAAAACAACTGCAGCATTGAAAGAGCCAGAGAGATTTTTAATTTGTAAGAAAAATTTCTTTTAAATAATTTAACTTTAATTAAAAAACTTGAAAAAAATTGAGACAGATTCAAAATTTTGAAACTCAACTCTATTTACATTCAAGCAAACTTATATATATATTTATATATATAAGTGTGCAATACAGAAATAACCTATAAATACATGCTTTCATAAATTATATGAAACAAGTATCAAATTTCTTTCAGTTTATTTTCTATGTTACAAATTTTAATCAAGAAATAAAATTAAAGAATCTCTCAATCTAGGATGCAGCTTTGATTCACTTATTTGAATTAATAAATATTAAAAGAAATGACATTATAAATCAGTTCACACAAGTTTAGGAATTTTATTTTAAAATACATAATACAAAAATATTCCAATTATAACTATAAGGTTAAATCTGATAAAATCAGAAACAATCATTAGCTATTGCCTAATTTGGAGTTTGAAGCTCAATCATTTGTATAAGTGGAAATAACTACTATATCTCAAGGTCAAACATATTATGAATTGGATATATATTTTATTACATAACAAACCTGACATTTACATACTATTAGTTGTAACAACTTTGACATAAAATTGTAATTTATAGGTCAAAATTAATATTTTAAGTTATTTTTGATACCTTAAAAACTTCAAGTGTAGAAAAATTTAAATATTTTTAATGGTTTACGATAACTTTGATATTCTGCTCACATATATTTACAGCATAAATTAATTTTATGAATTTTGATGTTAAATGTATTTTATTTAATACAGTTTAAAAAGAAATAAACTATTATCTTTAACATTTTGCACTAAGTAAAATTTATTTTATGTACAGAAAATGTTTCATTTTTGTTAAAGCATTATTTTTAATGAAATTTACTGAATTTTAAATAAAATTTCTTATATAAATTTAAGGATATAGAAAATAATTAAAATAAGAAAATAAAAAAATAAATGTCATCTAAAATGATAAATTTTCAAAAAAACTATTTACCTTCTTTACGTTCTGAGTTTCTTCTTTCAGCTATCTCAGCCATAACTCTGTGTAACTACAAAAATAAGAATTTAAACATTACATAAAAATTAGGCTCAAAATCAAAACAAGGATGTAACATAATTACACATCACATAAAAAACAATGTAAAGATTCAAAATGTAAATTATGTTTAATTATAATTATAAAATGCCATTTGAAAACATTTCTAACATGTTAAAAAAACTAATAAATGAATTATTTTAATTTTCTAATTCTTTCACCAAATTATTATGCAATGATGCATTAGAAACAGAATAATCACATTCAAAAGGATGACTAGATTATCTTTTTAAATTTAACATAATTATTAAGTTTCATAAAAAAAATATTTTGCCAAAAGCAGAAAATTAAAAAGAAGTTAAAAATTCTGCACCACATTTAATTATTTTTATGCATTTTTTCAATAAAAGCTGCTAGTTGAATAACTTTAAATTAATTCATAATTTTTACAGTTTGCAAATTAAAAAAGGTTGTTTGAGCTCTTTTTTTGTAAGCTTAAATAATTTATTTTATTATTTAAACAAATAAAATAATGATAAAAATATAATTACTTGATCGCTATCTCTAAGCTTAGCAATTTCTCTTATAGTCTGAAATTTTGTATCTATTTCCATTGGAATATCTTCCACTTCCTGCACAGGAGCATCCAGTTGAAGCAGGTGCTCATCTTCCGTTTCTCCAACTTCTTCCAAATCAGCCAAAAGTTCATCTGCTAAGGACATGGTGCTTTTCTTTCACAGCCTAAAATGTTAAATTTTAAAAAATGTATGAAATTTGAATGAATACCATTTTCACACTAATTTACACATCAAAGAATAATATAACTAAAAAATAAATAATGTTATGTGAAAAGAAACACATTTGTATTTTGGTTCAAATTTATTCAAAATATAAATATTTTTAAATAGACATTTTTATAAACTTAAATAATCTGTTTTGTAAACTTTTCAAAATGATTTCAAACATGTTTATAGATTACAAAATATCATATACAAAAAAATATTAAAAATATTTTTGTTGAAATTTAATAGCATAGTGTTGAATGTAAACTATTTCTTAAAAGTACCAGTAAATCACATTTTTAATTATTTAATTTGTTAACCTGACTAGACATAGTAAAATACAATATTTAGGCAAACAAGAATGAAGTCATAATGGGAAAAATTAACTTGCTTCATTAAGAATTTTCTAAACATAAGGGTAAGCATACTTGCCAACATGTAATTTTTTGAAAGTATATAATTTTTCTCGTTTCTTAATTTTGAGATGCGAAACAACTTTTTTTTTAGGAAATAAATTAACAATTTCATTGTTAATAAATATAAATTACTAGCTGTACCTGCCAGCGTTGCCCGTGCATTTAGAAAATGCAGATAAGTGAATAGCGCAGGAATAGTAGTGTAGGACACGTAGACTGTCTCTCTCCCCCCCCCACACACACAACATTCCCCGTCGATAAAAAGGAACAATATATCCTAAATATTTTAAACGGAAAATTTTCCAAAAGATGGTCGCCAGAATTGTTTCTCAAAAGGAGCTGGTACAACCCCGGAATCAGCTATCGGCGAGCAGCGATCTCGAGAAGAAGTTTTATAAATAATTTTTTAAAAATTTTTCTAATTCAAAAATCGGGCTTCGAGGTCTGGTGGCCAGCCCCCTTGTGCTTCCGTGTAAAAAATTCCAGGTCCCTGCGTGCGATAGATTTGGCTGGAGAGCTCGGTCAGACAAACGGACAGACACATTACACTTGCTTTTATTATTATAGATAATAACAATAGATTAAATTAGTTTTTCTTGTTATATAAAGCCCATACATGCATTAATTAAATCTAATAAATAAACACATAAAATATGAAAAAGTAACAAGATTTGATACACATAAAATAAAAAATTTAAACTAACAAAACTATAGTACTGAAAGAAACAAATAAAAAGAGTAAGTTCAACAAAATATTTCTTTTATTTAAGAAGCTAAATCATATTTCTTAGATTTCATAAAATATTTTGGTGAAAATGCGCTTTAGGTCCCCTCCTTGGCGCATTTTCAAAAACACCGATGCCATGGCGAAAATTCTACCGCTATTTCAAAGTGAAATTTAATTAGCGACCAATGAAAAGGCTAAAACAAACGAGTACTTATTGAGCATGCGCGAGAAAACGCTTCAAATTCATGAGTTGGCGAAGTAGGGGACCTAAAGCGCAGAGTAACCGATATTTTTTATAAAGCATTTTTATATATATAAAATATTTTCTGAGTTATTTACTTATATTATCATCAAAGGTTGGCATAACCACTATTAAAAACTTAAAAATTTCTCATGCTGTAATCTAGAAATTGTAAAGAACAATTTCTAATTTATAGTTACATCTTTTCTCAATGCATTTAGTGAAGGAAATGTTTTTCAGTTTTATATTAGATGGAATTCTGAAATTATGCTTCAGATTTAACCATATAGTAGGTCTATATCATATTTTGTAATTAAGAACTGTTCAGAGAATAAATATTCAAGCTGTTTCTGAATTATAATAATCTTCAATTCAAAATATCAATAATTCAACCAATGAATTAAAAATATAAACTTTTCATCCATAACTAAAATCTATAAAAACTAATTTTAGAATACATACAATGTATATTATTTTAATTTGTAGACTGGAAAGTTAAAATTAAAAAATGGATACTTGTTATACAAACTTAGATTTTCTCCTAGTGCCATAAATTTTACTTTTAATACTGGATGAAAATGTAAAAGAAAAAAACACTTACAAATTTTACTAACAATTAAACTATAGCTATCATGTCTTGGTGCAGCTTTAAATTTAGTGAATTCATTTGGCAACCTTACATGCCTCAGAATAATTGAGAATATTTTTTCTCACTATGGTACTTTTGCTTTTTTATAGTACTTTCATGTACTTTTGAAGGCATTGGTGATAACATTTTTGTGACATGATTTTCAAATAAATGTCAGATGGTATATCTAAATCCTCAGTAACTCTTATAATGAAGGACGTAAATCTAAAAATTCAATTGTTAATCAATTTTATAATATAATGAAAACAGACAGCTAATTATATGTTTTTCATGTTAATCTGCGATGTAGGTTCCCTACTCTGCCAACTTGGCGATAAATGCACCAAGCGTGGTAAACCGAACATTTTTATATCTAATGAGCTCTTTATAGCAACCTCCATAGGAAATAATTTGCGCTTTTTCGCGCATGCTCATTAATTGGTTTTTTTCTTTTAGCATTTTCATTGGTCGTTAATTAGTTTCAGTTTGAAAAATCGGTCATTTTCATTGGTTGCTAATTAGTTTAAAACCGTTAAAAATCGTATTCCATTATCGCCAAAGCAACAGCGTTTTTGAAAACGCGCCAAGTACGCGACCCACAGCAGACTTTCGCCAAGTTGGCAGAGTAGGGGGACCTAAAGCGCATTTTCACCGTTTTTCAATCTTAATTACACAACTGAATACTTTTTAAGCACTTTTAACATAATGACCTAACCATTTTTTTGTTTAATTTGATAATATAAGCAGAGAGTCATTAATTTCAAAGCAAGAAATAAATCAATCCCATATAGTATTTCTTATTTTAGACTCGTATCCAATTTAAGATAGATTTAATTTAAGCATAACTTAAATAAAGCTGATAATTAAACTTAAATGAATATAAGAATGAAATAAGAATAAAACAAATTTAATAAAATAGTTTCATTTTTGGCATGCTTTTATTTTGTATGGTATTTCAAAATTGTGTTTAATAATTTCAAGATAATATATTATGAATATAAGATAATTCAAGTACACATTGTTCTCATACTAGAAATACTCTCATAACTTTAAGCAATGTTCCTTTCATAACTAAAACTACGTTTGGAATGCCCCGTTACTTTTATTAATAGCAATATATATTCATACTAAATAATAATAAACTAGGGACATAAAATAAAGAAAGTATTAAAATAACGAAAAACTATAGAAAACCTTCTTACAAATCACATTGTAAAAAATGACAGAAATAACTAAATTTATTAAAATGCAGAGAATTCATTTTAATATACATATCATTCATACCTTTAAATATACTTTGACTATAGATATAATACAGAATACACAGGAATGATTGTTTTTATTTTCAAATGAACCACGATTACAGTTAATTTAACTAAATAAAAGGCTTCGACTTTATAACATTGATCGTCTATTGATACATCTCCAAAAGCTTTTCTAATACAACTTAACTCTTCTTTATTTACTTCCGGTTTCGGAACCACGGGAAGTTGATATTTAAAAACAAACTTTAAGGTTTTCGCGGCGGGGCTGTGGGTACGCCTCTCGTATTGAGTTAAAATTTTAATTTAAATTTTTAAATTCTTTTCTCTTCTTCTATGTACTACTGATGGTGTGTGCCTGATTTTAAATATTTTATTATTATTTATCAATCATTTTAAATTTACGAATCAGTTTACAAAATTCAATCATTTTAAAAATTTAATTATTGAACTAATGTTAAAAGGGAATTATTCCCGAAACCTTATTTTATTGATTTAATAAGAGTAATTCTAATTTAGAATCGGAGTTTCTTAAAAATTAAAAATTGTTTTAAAATGTTAGTAACAATTCATTATATAATATCAAAATATAAAATGTAACAATTGTACAATATCGAATGCTATCCTTAAAAGGTGCTAATCGTTAATTATTGAATGCGAAGCTGAAATGTATTAGCCTTTTCTATTATCTGAAACATTGAGTTATAATAATTTGTTGAGAATTCTGATTCAAATATAATTAATAGTATTCAAATTCGTAGTTTCTTTTTCCAGAAATCTAATATTTGCTTCTTAGGTATTGATGAAAACTTGAGAGGAAAAAAGTGCTTTTCATAGTTTCAGCTCAATGCCTAAGATATTTATTGTATTATTAAATACTTAAATAATGTATATAATTATGGCCTAAATTTTGATAGCACATCCATTAGGTCTTATAAAAACAAGTACAGCAATATGTGGGATTTAATTTTAGGTCATGTAAATATGATATAAAATATATTTTTCCTCACTTGAAAGATGGTTCTTAGTGGGCTCTAGCCTTACTCAAAATTTTATACTGTCATGTTTCTGCTTAAGGTTTTCCAATTTGTCACACTTATATTTTTAAGTCCTTCTGAGGTAGTTAGTCTGCCTACTTTTTTTTAATTTCTCTTTTTTTTTTGTTTTTATTCCAAATATTCCTTGTAACTTTATTTTAAAATATGTGTTTATTATTCTATGTCTAAATGCACAAATTCATCAAGATTTTTCTAAAGGATTTTTTGTAAGGTGTCCATTTATTTACTTTGCATAAATATGAAATTAAGTATAAAGGAGATATTTGTAATTGATTGATGATTTTATTTTTGTTATTTATTCAATAAGGAAACTTAATAATAAATATTGTTGACTTAGTTTAATGTTTGTAGACATATTTCATGCTTAGTTATTCAAAAGTGGTTGCCCATACATAAGCTAATATGTAGCAAGTTTTATCCTTACAGTATACATCATAAGAAAAACATCTAAGTTAATTATAAGGTGTAAAAATTTAATTCTTCATTATTAACTGCACATTACATGTTCATAAGTATCATCAAAAGTTTCCTTATTATTTTTTGATATTCAGTACTGATGCTTTATGCACACATTTTTTTATGTATTCACTCCTTATTTAACTTAGCAAGATTTAGCCTTTAAAAATAATTTTATTGCTTTGATTGTGTTTAAAAGAATTATTTTTAATTTAATTATTAATGATTTAATAACTTCCTATTGTTTCTAAGCGTATATAGCTGTGTAGTTGAGACAAGGATTGTATCTTAAGGTTAATTGGTAATACTATCAATAACATGCGATTAAGCTTAAGAATTCCAATTTCAAGCATAAGAACTCCCACTGCTTGATTTATATAAAATCACTTAATTTTATGATAATCAATGTCCATTATTAAAGGTAAAAAAAGTTCGCTCTACCTATTAAATTTAGCATTTATATATCATCCCATCCAGCACTCTGTATAAAAAAAGTTATCAAATATTGCGATTTTGTGCAAAATCTTGCAGTTTAGTAATCATGTACAATGAAGTCACTTTATTTATATATTTCTATTTTATTTAAGCTTGTTTATATATTAATGGATGTGAGTTTGAAATTTATGATTAAAAAATTTTTTTTTATCCATTTGCTTAAATGAAGATATAAGTTAACATTTTTGTTTTTATTCTAATATTTTGAAAAAGCATTAAAATTTGCAATATTTGATGAGGTATTTTTTATTAAAAATAGTATACACTATAAAATTTATATACCTTGAATTACTTTTTAATTAATTATGATAAAGAATATTGATAATATTTACTAAATTCTCATTAATGTAAGATTTCAGTATTGCTGCTACTAATGCTATAAAAATGCATATATGTTCCTAGGTTAAGGAAATTTTGAGATTATTTAATTTGGTATATTGTTTTAGAGTAACTTCTGCATTGTATTGAGTATCAACTTCGGAAATGTTAAATGTGCCATGTGATATACTTTTTAACTAAGAATCTGTATACAATATTTTCCTTGAGGTTGTTACTGATGACTTGTTTAATTTTATAGCACAGATACTTATTTTGTTACATTTGGATCAAACTTAAATTCTAAAGGATAATTTGACATATTTCATTCCTTGTAATTGTGGTTTATCAGGAAGATTCTAAATTTAAGACTGGAAATTTTCTAAATTGAATTTCTAGTTATGAATCTCTTTTAATAAACACTTTTCTGAAACATTTCTATTTTTATTAAATGTAGAAACTCTAATCTCTTATTTACTTTTCATATAATGAGCCTATTAAATTCAGATATAATACTAATGTGTTAATCTTATAATAGATTTTCAAAAAAGTTATTAATAAAATCATTAATTTATGATAGACATAAAAAAATCAAATAAATTTTATCTACTAAAAATGCTGTTTATTCCCTCTCTTTGTTTTCAATATTTTAAAATGAATTAATAGGGTTTTTTTTAAGCAATTACGTACTAAATATATATTGTTTGCTGTATCTAACATTTCATTAACAAAATAGATTATGTAATTATTAATAAATGAATATTTTTATAATTCCACAAATATTATGACAAACAAATAAATAAAATTAATTATTTTTGCTTATTGTGAGTGAGCACCATTTACTTCCTGGGATATAACCCTGAGTTAGGCTCTATCAGTTAGATAAAAGTTGTTAGATGAGAGTCTTCATAATTTAAAAGCAGAAGACCCCTAATACTTAGCCTGCCAACACAGAAGTATCATTTCACTTGGAGGACATTGTGACCATGACCTATTTAATGTTTAATGAACATTTGTTTAAGTCAGAATTCGAATTCACTATTTTTTGACCATGAGAATGACACCTTTACCAGCTAGCCTACTGCGACTTAAAATAATAGAATAATACAGGAAATAATATTAATTTTATATCTACATGTGTGACATTTTTAATTTAATTACAAATATTTATATATACATGTTGTTTAGCTTTTTTTACTTGATTTTTGAAACTGGTGAAATCAAATTATTGATTTATTAGGATGCTGAACAAGTCCTCTTAGAACAAGATGATAAGAAATGGGATCGAGCATGGACAACAGATGAAATTCGTAAAAACAGTGCTAATTGGACATTAGCTGGTGATGCTGGGGCAAGTAGCATATTAAACTTTATTGCACATTAAAATGGAGCTTTGTTTGTTTAAGTTTGTATTTTAAAGGAATATCTAAATGAAAATATACTTTATATAAATCATTTTAAAATTTTGTGTAAATTCAAACTAAAAATGGTATTATTTAATTTATAAAAGACTAAGTTCTCAAAGTTGAAATATGTAATTTATAAAATTTTTCATGTAATTATGTTTAAAACACTCTGGCTAAGATGACCTAAGCAATTACTTTGATTCACATCTATAAACTGGTTCTGAGATCTTTTCTTAGATTAAAAAATATCAAGTACCTTTATTTTTAAAACAGTTTTCTAGATATGTCAAGTAAACAGCGGTTAGTTGTTTAGAAGCCTATAAGCTGGTACAGATTTGGTACGATTTCCAATTTTCTTGCCAATCACTTCTGTTATCTCACCAACCTAAATAACATCACTTACAACAATATTGAAAATCCTATCTGCTATCAAACTTGATTTTTTAATATTGCAATCTGTTGCTAGTTCCAATATTGAAAATTTAAATATTTCCCATTATATTTACTTATTAATACTACAATTAATGCTAATACTATTAATGCTACAGAAATGTCCCAAAACGGATAATTAGGTATTAATTTCACAAATTTTATGAAGATTAGATATTGTAAACCAAATGTAATATTGGTTTTTAGATTTATTTTATTATACAAGATCAATAAAATGTTCACAACCAAGTCTTGAAGTTAATTTCTTTTAACTAATCAAAAAATACAAGCACTTTAAAAATATACTGTATGTAAAAATATCAACCAAGTATTAACAACAGCACAATAAATCAATAATGTAAATATTGTACATTTTTAGGGACACTCATATTTTAGTTAATGGGCAGCGACACCCACATTAAAAGATTTCATTTGTTATGCAGTCTAGAATCGAAGGCAACCAAGCAGTAAAGATATTCAGTGAAATAACATACATTTTTGGGAAAGATTGGATTGTAATTAACCGATCAGTTTTAGAAAGTATCTGGTATAATGCAAGCTAGAATGGGAGACAAACAGGCAATAACACTATGTCACTAACATAAATAAAATTTTTATGAAAACTCAAGTTTCTAATTAACAATAATTACAATTCACATTTTTTATAATGTCAAATACACAAATTTTTTATGTCAAATACATAAATTATTATATTAACAGCAATTTTAATTGAATAACACATGAAGTAAATGTACTTGCCTAGTTGCCATTCATAGAAGAATCATCAGCATCAATCAGACAATTCTTGCGCTTCAAATTTAAAAAAAATGCAAATTCAATTTATCACATTGACACAAATACAAATCAGTTTCACAGAAATCCAAAAATTTGAAAGTTGAAATTTTATTTTCAAAGGGAATAAAATTCAAATATTTACATCACTTTAATTGCAAATGTTTCAAGCATAAATGTAAAATAAACAAAACATTACAAAAGCTTCAAGGGTAACTATAAATCTCCAAACACATTTTATGCATACACACATCAAATTACATAGTAAAATCACAACTATATCATAAAATCACAAGAATTCATTCTGCATAATAATCTACAGATTTGGCAAATTTAGCATTCATACTGGTTTATAAGATTAAGTCCAGTTAAATATAAGGAAAAGGTGGTTATTCCATAAGATGCTAAACAAAATAATTGAGTTAAGTATACCATAAAATTCAAAATTAATTTATTTGAATTTAATCATGGTAAATAAAAAATTATTAAACTGAATAAAATTATAAAGCAAAAATGTTTATGAATATACAAATATTAACTGCATTATATTAAAATTTGATGGATTTATATTTAAATTGTGATTTTATTTGAATTTCATTGCCATATTGATTAGTTTCTCTAGTAATAGCAAATATAAGCATAGGTAATTTTTTGGCAATATACTAAAACATGAGGATTACAAAAATATGCAAGTATTATTGCTACATGTCCTAGAATATGTAATGTTTACCCTTGAAGTTTAGCAATTTCACTCTTTAATCATATAAAAACTATTATTTGGTAAATTTATTCTAGGTCGCATCTTGTATATTCCATATTTCAGCATTATCAGACTTTCTCACAAATTTACTTTTCTTAGTTTGAATAATATCTGTATTTTTCATAAATATTATTCTTTGCTTTTATATAAATATATTATTAAAGGGTTATCTAACTGTTCTTTGTATTGACATATAATAGGATAATTCTATCATTTATCTATAAAACTTTTGTTTTAAATTTTTAGCTCTACAGTTTACTTTGTGAAGTTTCTCAAAATATCATATCTCGAACACATGAAGTGCAAAATGCTGTGGATACATTGGTTCACAATACAAAGGTGATGTATTTTAATAATTATAAATTGAATTGAATAGATCCAGTTATAATGTTATTGAGATTTTCTATGTTGGTTTTTATATTTTTCAATTTATTCCAGAATTTTTATTTTGATAACTTCTATTTTTAAAATCTATCAAGCATTTACTTAAATATTAGATGTTGAATTTAATCCTTGAAATATTTAAGAAATGTGTACCACAGATTTTTTACAATAAACTTTATTATAATAAAAGTTTGGTTATTAAATATATACACTTAAATAAGCATATATATAAGCAAAAAAATTTTTAATTTATTGTAATTGATTAATATTATTATATTTTTATGTACCATACTTTCTTATTTATAATTGTGTATAATCAGCAAAATCTTCTCCTCTTCCTTTTTTTTTGTTGTTAAAACGAGGGGGAAAAAAAACCTTGCATGATTAACTGTGATGTAATATCTGAGGCAATTTTTTGGCAAATATTTGAAAATATAAAATATATATGGTTAAAAATATCTTAAATTGTACAGAAAAAAAGCATTATGAAAAAGAACAGCTTAGATCCATTTCATTGCGAAGTGCAATGTTCTGTTATGAAAATATCAGATCAATGAAGAGCAATAATTCCGAGAAGATTCTAATAAAACTTACTGCTTTTCCATTCTTAATAACTTTTAAAACGAGTTTGAACATATTTTAAAAATAAAATATTAGGTTGGGGAAAAAGTAATCCATTATTTTTCGGAAGACGTCTGTAGTGATCGATATCTCGTCAGGTATATATCAAACAATTTCAGATTTATGCTCGTTGGAAAGGTGATATTTGACACTAAAATATCCTCTTGCGGTGTTTTGTTTGATTAATTCAGTTACGAGTACAAGGTTTTAAAAATGGAAGACAACAAACAGAAAATTCGATACATTTTCATTTTTCTCTTGTAACAGCGAAAAAGATAGCCAGGTGGCTAAAATTGTGAAAGGTGTTTATCGTTCTATATAAGACTGTAACAGACAGTTACGTATAATTTTTGTTTCGTCGATTTCGTTCGGGTATTTTTGATGTTAGAGTTGCACCTCGCATGTGGATACAGCATCGTCGAAAATGTCTATAAAATATCAAAAATGATCGAAATTAACCGCGTGTCAGCAGTCGTAACGCGCAAGACCCAAAAATCTACATAAAAGCTGTTTTAAACCTTTTTACAAAGCGAATCCAAAAGAAGTTACATAAAAGTTCAAGTAAAATAATGGATTTCTTTTTCCCCAAACTAATATTTCTTTCGTTAATAATTGCATGAAAGAAATGGAAATTTTTTTTTAACTGTGCATTGAATTTAGTTTTTCTTTTGTACTGCACATGCTTGGTTTTTCATCTCACATTAACCTTTGTTGCCATTTGATTATTTGCCTTCTCTATAGCACTTAGTTTAAAATCTGCTGTGTAGCATATTGGTTTCCATTTCTACATGATGATATATGAACTTGAATATTTTCAGAATGGAATAGCTCAGTTCAAAACAAAATGACAATAGCTAATAGCAACTTTAATAACTTCCCGTGGAAACAAATTTGTTCTGGAACAGAACGAACTGGACAAAACTGATTATAGCAGAAATAAGTCAGTTCTGGCATCTGTTATTTATTTTATAAAACACAATATTTCTTTCGAAACTTTATTACAAGCTTTTCTGAATGAGAAAAAATTTTTTTTATCAGATTATTCATGGTGGCATATAACATACTCAACAAAATTCTATACTTTTTTAACATATAATCTGTAGATTATTTACAACACTATTTTATTTTGTGTGTGTAGAGATCCATTTGAAACTAAATTGTTTTGTGATTATGTAGCAAATTAAAAATTTAAATATGAAAAATATTATAGAAGTTTTTAATTTTGTGCTAATCTTTATAGATTATTTTATTTATATATATTTAAGTTAATATATAAAAATACCGTTATGTAACTGATTAACAATATTACCAAACATTAAATATGTTTTATGAAAAATTAATCTCATCTTCACACAAAACTTGAAATCGTTCTTTACTTCTTAATCTTTGATATGTAGTTGTATCACATTGTACTTAATGTATATATTGTATACATTGTACTTAATTTATTATATTCATAAAATGCAAATTGTATTAAGATCTATTAAATGGATTTTTAATACAATTTGAATTTAATATTTTTGAAATATCAAGTTAAGTATTTTTCATCTCAATTGTGTATAAAAATTTTCTTTAGTTTTTCATTTAAAAAATTATTTATTATGAAAAATTTTAAAAATGGAAGAAATTAAATTTATTTTTGGCATTTCTGTTACTATTCTGATGCTAAGCTGGCAGCTGAATGGTTAACACTCTGTCCTTTGATTTAGCTTTGTAGATTTGAATCCCATCCTTTGTTTGAATTTTTGTAGTGGTTCTAAATCCACTTTAAACTCAGTTCCCATCAATTAGACAGGATTTAAAGCCTTCATATGCGAAAATTACTAATGAGTGAGAAAACAGACTTTACAATTCTAATAATATAAAAGCTTATAATATATTTTATCAATTTTGTAGATGCAAAATTTACATCACACTGAGTTTGTAAATTTCCTGTATATCGTAATCATATTTTACTTGAAAATCATGTGATACGCATGCTAATAGATGTTACTCATAATTATGAGGTATGAAAAAAAAGCATCATGCAAATTCTTTAAACATAAAATTTTTATAGAATATCCAAATTAAAATTCAGTAAATTTAATTATGTAAATTGACGAAATCAATTAGAATGGAGCTTTTTATATCATTAGTTTCCATTTTAGTTTTCCAAGTATATAAAAATAATGTTTATAAAGAATGAAATCATGCAAAACTATTAAAATGAGAATGTTATCTATTTTAAATTTAATTAAATATTTAAGATTACTACAAAATTAAATATTAAAGATTTGTTGATTAAAATTAATCCAAATCTTGTTCATTGCAAGCTATTTGTATAATGAAGTCTATTGTGTTCATGCATTTAACTATATGAAATTATTAATCTTATCAAATATATGAAATTGAATTGAATAATTTATTTATTTTATAAATACTAAGTGTTTGTTCTTGTTATTTCAATCATACTCATTATGAAAGCTAAAATTTTGTTACTGTTGTAATTAAAATTAATTAATTTAAATCACATGATTTAGTATTACACACTTTCAGAAATTGCGTGTGTTGGGGGGGGAGGGGGATTTTTTTTTGTTGTGTTTCATAATTCATATTATTTAAATTCAAATATTGCCAATTTAACCATTGCTTCAAAATGCTTATTGTATGATTTTTCATTGTTATAAATTGTTAATATTTTTTCCAGATGGCTTCCGTGAAAGTGAATAATGTCATTAATGATTTTCATATGTTATCTAATGTTCAGTTTGTGGAAAATGTAAGTAATAATCTCATTTATTTTATATAATAATTTAAGCTGATTTTTAAGGAATTAATATGCATTAATTTTAGGAATTTATTAGTTAACTAATTTCAAAAATTAATTACAGATAAATGGGATATTTTTTTAAATATTTTGTTATTGTAAATATGTAATTTCTTAGTAAAGAAAGATTGTTTTCTAATGCTTCATAAGATATAAAATTTATATCTTTTTAATGATTACATTATAATCTATTTAAGTAAAACTGGCATGCATTTAAATATAACTAAAAAACTATTTAAATAGAAAACTTCATTTGAAGCTTTTTATGTTTAAGACATTCTTCTGTTATTTTGTGCAAAATTCTTTTAATATATAGAAGTATAGCATATTAAAAGCACTTTGTATAGAATTGAAGTATTAATAATTTTTATTAATAACATGTCTCTCAGTTCCATTTCATGTAAATAGAGTTTAAAGTACGAGAGGAAAAATTTCTAAGATCATAAAAAATTGAACTGAACTTTGAAGGAAAGAATGACCCTTTGCATTTTGATCAAGTTACTGTTGATTAAAATCAAGCTAATAAAAATGAACGTGAAATAAAATCAACATTTGTAGTCTCACCCAGTTTCATACAGTTTTATAAGTCTTATATATTTAATAAATAAAATGATATGCATAATTTTAAAGTATCTATAATAGATTTTAATTTAAGTCAAATTTTTTAGAAATTCACAGCTATGCTATATGAATAATATTGCTTTTGAATCAACTAGATTACTTTTTATATAAGTTTTTTTCTTATCTATTGCAGTCACCTATTTTTACTTTCTTGAGGAAAAATATATGTGAACTAAATTTCTTTTTCTCTCTATCTATCACAATCATTGCAGTTGATTTGCCTGAACTTTGCTAATCAAATTTTACTTTATTTGCTCATATCATACATTATATATTTTGAATCATGAAAGATATATCTTGGTACTTTTTAGCGAGTTTATGATGAAGAAGTGCAAGAACCTACTCCAGAAGCAAAACCAGTGGAAGTAAGTAATTTCTTTTAATTAGTAGTTTCTTTTTCATTTTTCAATAAACTGACTATGTGTCATAGATTATATATGTAGCTGTTGGAGGTTTGATCCTTGAGCTGGGCAAGGTTGACTCAGCCTTTCATCCTTCAGTTGATTGATAAAACTGAATACCAAGCATGTTTAGGAACTACTCAGGCTTTTGTGCTATTCTGACCACTTAATTGTGACACGTGTTTCAGGGCCATTGATCAAGAAAACTGATAGGGGCACAGTAGACCTTAACCTCATTGACGATGTCATACTGCTGAATTCAGTGTTCTTTAAAATAATGTGTTTCAGCCTATAATGGTTTGATTTCTATTAAGTTACATACTGTACATAGTTTAAATTTTTAATCTGTATGATACTGATTAAATATTATGCAATTCTTAAACTGAATATTTATTATATATAATTTTGTGAAGAAATTAATGTATTCTGTATTGCATGCAATTTATTGCAAATTCTATTAAAAATTACATATAATTGTATTACTTTGTTTTGTAAAAAATAAAATGATATTTTGATAGAATTTACTTTCTTAAAATCTTGTGTACATTAATATTATCTATATTATTGAAGCAATATTTTGGATCATGTTATATATATATATATATATATTCTGTAATTTTTATCTTATAAAGGTATAACAAATTTTATATTTCTTAGAAAACAAAGGAGCAAAGGGAAGCAGAAATGCTTCCAAAGATTATCAAAGCTGTTGAATTAGGGATGGCAGTGTTAGATCAAGCTTTTAATAAAATAAATGTTAATGAAATATCTGACAGTGAAGATGAAGAGTTGTCTTCTGAAGGTCGCACAATACTTGAACCAAAGGTAAGAAGATAAAATAGGATTGTAAGTTGTTTTTTTTTTATACCCTATAAGTTTATACTTTTGTTGATATTTTTTATTTAAGATTATGAAAGAAAATTAAAATTTTCATATATATTAGGTAAATGCTTATTCTAAGAATTTATATTGCTGATTATAAAATGTTTTGCAACAATATCTCTTTTATATTAAGAATGAAACCCCCTGCCTCCTGTATTTGTAAATATACTTAAAGGCATAATAATGCAATATCACTTTTAAAACTACAGTCAAAATATGATATTTTATTTTTTTTAATTGCTTTTGATGATCAGCTATATATGAAAAAATATTTAATCTAATATGCAGAATTTTGCTGGAATAAAATCACTATATTTGTAGTACAAATTCTTGAAATAATTTGAAGATCAAAAAAGTACTTTTGCATGCTGTTTATTGAAAATAACAAATTGTACCTTTCTGAAGTCAATTTTTAAGTTAACACAGAGAAAGACAAAGTACATCCATGCCCGAACCAGGATTCAAACCCAGGTCCTCCCCATCCGTAGTCAATTACGCTAACAATTAGGCAGCTAGTTGTTAAATATAAGAAATGTAAATTGGAAGCTGTGATATATAGTATTTTAATAATTTTTGTATACACTTTCATTTTTAAACAAAATTACAGCAATTTAAAAAATTTATATACATATTTTGTTATTTTTTACAGGATCCTTATGAACACAGGCCATTACCTTTCATAATTGGATCAGAAGAATTTATGGCAGATGATTATGCTGGCCTGAAGGATCTTATTCAAGAAGGTATATATTTTTTCTGCTTCAAAATTAAACTAATTATTATTTCAATTTTTTTTTATTCAAAAATAATTTGGGGGATTAAAACTTTAATTTTATTCCTTATAAAATATGATTGTTTTCCAATATTTGGTTTAATATTTGGGTATAATGTAGACTGTAATGTTGGATATTTATCTTATCTTAATGACTGTATGTTGGAAATCATCAATAAATTGCAACCTGTTTATTATGGTGTTTTAAATCATTTGATGGATATTATTTCGTATAAGTATTATTTTTGAATGCAGTATGTGTTACATACTAACAATTTTATTTTAAAATATGTCAGTTTATTTCTCATTATTATGTAACATACAAGAAAGGTTATTTTAGAATAATTTAATTTTTATTCAAATTATTTATAATTCTAGATGCCGAGTCTTCAGTAGAAATTGAAAGTAGCTCATCTGAGTCTTCTGATGAGACATCATCTGAAGAAGTATATTTTTAATTTGTGTACACAATATCCTGAAATGTTTCTATTATTTATTTTGCAAAGTTTATGAATTGCTAAATTTTTTATTTCTAAATATTTTTTTAATTTCATATTTAAATAATGAAAATATAATTTGGTTTAACTGATAAGACAAATTTTTCTATTAAACTGCATAAAATAGAAATCTTTTAATAAAGTTAAAAGTAATTGAGACTTTGTAAAATTTAATATAAGCTTTTTTATTAAATGTTACATAAAAATTTCCTACAAATACCATAATAGATAGTTAAATTGCTTAAAAACTGGAGCAAAATATCATAATATTTATCAAACAAATATTTATTACTTATTGAAGTTGTTAAAATCTCAATGAAGTTATCAAATGTTTTGTCCAAATTTTCTTTGCATTTTTTGCTTTACTAAGCATTTTATATAATTTTTAATGTCTTTTCATGAATTTGACTTATACCATTAAAAATTTCAATTTGAAAAAATAACTAAAATGTTTAGAATTGTAATATACAAGTAAAAATAAAAAATAATAATAATAAAAAATAAATAATAAAAAATAATAATAATAAAAATAATAAAAATAATAATAATAAAATAATAAAAAAAATAATAATAATAAATAAAAAATAATAAAAAAAAAAGTATTGTTTTATACAAAGAAAACAAAACTTGTTTACTATTTTTTCGAAATTGATTTATACTATTAATATAAAACTTTAAATATATTTTAAAAGAATAAATATACTCATAGTGATTTCATTCATTTAGGAGGATTTGCCATTAGATGATAAATTTTCTGAAGTGCCTTCACCACGAAAAAATGTTCAAAGTGTTAGTGATAGATATTCATCTAGTGAAGAATCTGAGTTATTTGGAGTTGAGAAAGAAGAAAATGGTTTCATTTCAGATTCTTCTTTGGATTTGAAACCTAAAGAAGATAAGCCTATACCTAAAGCAGCAAATGATTCTAAAGCCAATATTAAGGATACCAGGCAAAACTCTGTGTCCTCAATTCAGTCAAGACTTAATTTACCTCAAGTTCTACCAATGCCTAAGCAACCTCAAAACAAAAAAGGTATAATGATATTTACTAAAATGGCATTTCATGTTTATTTTATCTTTTATAATACTTTACAAACATTATTTTTTTAATGCTAGCTCTCTTGGATTTTAATGGGAATGAAATTAACAATTCAGCAATTGTAAATTTGGAAAAAGTTCTTGTTAGATAAAAAAATCTATTCTATACATACATTGGCTAATGAATTAGAAAACTGAGATTTTTAATTTAAATGATACTAGGGATGAAGAATTAATTTTTATGACATGGGTTCCATGTCATTAGAATGCTATAAAGTAAGATTTAAAAGTGCACTTCACAGTGAATTAAGTAAAAGGGAGAAAATGAAAGATCTTTTACCATTCGAAAAAGGGTATATTGTTAATGCTCATTTAGCAGGATTTTTGATTTCAAATACTGCAAATATTACTGGATTCTCAAAAGCAAGCATATCAAAGGTTTTCAAAAGTTATCAGAAACTACAGCTCTTGTCTAAATGATGTAATTATGAATCAAGTATAGTTAATCAGCTATATGATTGGAGAAATCTCCAATGAATTGTACTGCAGAATAGACTCTAGCTTGTTTCAAATGACACATATTATCAACCAAATCTTTTCTCTATAAATTTTAAGCTCCAATCACAAAAGCAAGTAATAGTTTGCATTGTTGCCTGGAAAGAAGACACTGGACATCTGAGAATTAAAAACGAATAATGTGATCAGATAACAAAAATCCCACAAAGCCATAAATTGATCTTTCCCTACTTGCATAGTCAGGGGTCTGGTGGAAGTATAATATGGGGTATGTTTTACTGGCCTGGGAGTTGTACCTTCAAGGATAAGCAAACAGTCATGAGATACTTAGATATATACCTAGATCAAATACTCGCTGCAATGTTGCATTTTACTCTGATGATGATGTGTACTTTATAGGCAATAATGCAATTATATCTGAAGTTCAGGAATTATTTTCCTACTAGAAATGCTCAAAATTCATCAGCCTATGTGGGTGCATGTGTGTGAATTCTAATATTTTCCCTCGCCATTGTAGAGAGTGGAGGACTGAGTGCAGTTGTGTACCATCATATTCCTCATTGAAAATGTGGAATATATTGATACACAACTGTACTTCATCTAACTAACAAAATCTAAAAGGCTGTATAGTCAATACTTGGGCAATTTTTTTTAACCTAAATTCACTCCAGAAGTATGTTGACTCAATTCCAAATGAATAAACTGTTATCCATACTAAAAGTAATCTGATAACATTGGTTTTGAGATTCTAATTCATTGGCCTGTATGTATAAATAATAAATCATTTTAATGAAAAATAATTTGCAAAAATAATAAGAATTAAATTACATTTATTAAGACTTAAAGTATATAATAGGGCTAATAATTGTTTGTGGTTCTCCATTTTGTTTATATTAAATATAAGACTTACGTAATTTAGTTTAATGACAAATTTCTTGTTTCTGTTTCTATTTATTATTCAACTTTTGTGTGTTTCATTATTAATTTCTTTTATTATGAAGTCTTATAATTCAGTGATACTTTTCTTGCAATTCTTTGTGCAAGAATTTTCTGTGGTGTTTTTCTTACAATTTATATATTATGTAATGTTTTTTATATTTAAAATAGTCACTAAAACATCGATATGCTAAAATATCACAACTTAATGTTAATTGAACTACTGAAAAATTATTTTATGCTTGTTTATAAATTTAATTCTTGTTTATAAAAAATTGTAAACAAGAATTAATTGATAGTGATATCTAACTAATATAATAAAAAGAATTGTAAAGCAATGTATCTGTATTAAATGAAGAAATTTTTATTTCACACATAAATAAGGTTTTTTATGACATTTTTCTATGTATATGGATATTTTACAGAGTTCATTCCAAGTCTAAGAGAAAGCTAAGTCTCCTTGCACATATGTCATATTAGTATTAAGTACATTATGAGTGTTAAAAAATATCCTTCCAAGCATGAATATAATGAAATAATAATTTGAATTAAAAATAAAATAAACTCCAATTATGTGAAAAGAAAAATAAATTATTAAGTTAAAAAATAAGTGATTTGCATTAAATTATAATGTTGATGAATTCCTGATTAAAATTGTTCCACATGAAATAATTACATTTGAAAGTTAAGTTTTTTTTTTTTTAAAATTCAGAATGGAATGCTTAGTAAATTTTAAAGATAGATGATTATAAAAATATTTGAGCAAAATCCTTAAAATATAAATCCATTTAGGAATTATAATCATTTGACAATACTATTTAACAATCAATGAAAAATAGGATTTAGTATTTCACTAGATTCTCTCTACAGTAAAAATATTAGAGCATTTTCCACAGAAATATAAGTGTGTGATTATGAAAGCATATTGTAGAATATTGAAATAATTTAAGCATTTTTTCAAAAAGGGTACACACCTCTTCAAAAAGGTACAAATTATCTTAATAACATTTTCATTTCAATTATTTTGCAGTCAATAATATCAAGATCTATGCCCACGTTATTAAATCGAAACTTATATTTTTAAATGTTAATAGCTGAAAAATAGTTCACAATGAAGTAAAAAATCTTCATGAAGAAATATTTATTTAACAAAGAAAAGTATATTCCATGTCTCCATAATATATGATGCATTATGTACAATTGCTGTATATACAAAAATTCCTCTAAATGCAATGAATTTTAAAATATGTATTCTTTAAAGCATTATGGAAGCTATTTTGAAAATATTGATAAAACTGGAGAGGGTAAAAAAATATTAATAAAGTAAAAATAAAAAATTAGATTTAAAAAAATATAAATAAAAAATTAGATTTAAAAAAATATAAATAAAAAATTAGATTTATAAAAATATAAATAAAAAGTATTTTCAAGATTGTAAAAAGGTTAAAAAAATTTAATGTACAAAAAATAATTCAATTAAGTGGTTTTGTTATTGTATGTTTTTATAATATATTTAATAAGTTAACTTATCTCTCAATTTATTTCATGTATTTATTGTTAAAATTCATGGTAATATTTATAGAACTATGATCTGATATTTTATTTATCAATATGATTAATCAGTTCATTGTGTGTTATTTCAATCTATATTCATGATATGATTTTATCAAATGTTCTAAAAGTTAAAAAGTATATATTTAAAGTTCATGAGATTTAGGAAGATGGAGTTCATAAAAATTTTATTTCTAAGCAAATTAGTATGAGCACATCTTTTGTGACTGAGAAAATTAAATTATTTTATCATGAAAATTTGAATAATTGATCAAGGAAATGTGTACAGAATATGTCTATGAAACCTTGATATTAATTTTGAAATGAATAGTCCCTTCTGTATTTGTTAGTAGAGAACCTTTTTTCAGTAATATATTATTATATGTAATATATTATACAGTGGATATTTTATTGCCTTGACTTTTTTTAGAAAGTGAGGATCTATTTGCTGATGCTGATGATGGATCTGATGACGAATCTCCTTTTCGAAAAAAGACAGGGTTATTTGCATCAGAAATACGATTTGATGATGAAAAAGTAGGGTTATTATTCATATATTTATTATTTTTGACAAATTTCTTAGTTTAAAAGTTTGGCACATTATTTTAAAAATTATTAATGCCAAGAAATTGTATTTATTTCTAAAAAATTGTATTGCACCATATTCCAATTGAGATATAATTATTTATTAGGTATTACATAAATCTAAAACATCTTTGATAAAAGAAATATCTATGTTTTAATGTAATTTTAGAAATGATTTTTATTATTAATTTTATCAAGTGCACTAAATATTATATTTCAACTAGACATTTCACATTTAGAAATGCAAGAAGCTGCATTTTAAAAGTGGTTTGAAATCAATGAGTAAGGAGCTAACAATGAAATAATATATATGTGTTTACTGAAAATTCCATTATATTATTTTCTGAAATATAAAGCAGTGATCCAATATTTTAAATTTACTAAATTTATTATTTTTTAGGATATGTTTGAAAATGATTTATTTAGTAGTTTACCAAAAGAAACTTCCAAACCTGCTGAAAGTAACAAAGTACCCACAACACAAAAACTTCCTCGTAAGAACTTAGATTATTTACCTTCCTTCATAATTAACTAATCATTTAATTAATGTGTGAACCTTAACTTTTTATTGTAGCACCCCAAAAAAATAATGAACCAGATTTATTTGGTGATGATGATGATAGTGAAGATGATATTTTCAATAAATTGTCAAAAGCCAAAAAACCTTCATTTACAAAGGATAGTTTTGTAAGTTTCTATTTTTGATTTACATAATTTTTTTTCTAAATTGTACAAGTATTGTATTTGACAACTTTAATTCTTTGTTTGTCATTGTTATTTATAAATTTATTTAATTATAGTTCTTAAAGATCCTGTTTGTACTTGAAAATACGACATTTTACAGTATGTAATATAAAATGTTTTTAAGGATCAACATAAAAAAATGATAATTTTTAATTTTAAGTATATTCAATTCAATATTGATTAAAAAATTAGTTGGTGTTAAAATTTTATGGTTGACAATCTAGAAATTCTTTCATAAATTATTAATCAAAGATCAATTTTAATGATATAAAAAAATAATAAGAATGATTTTTTATTTTTTCATGCCATGAAAACAATTTTTATATATTTTTTAACATATGCTTAACAGAAATTTTCTACAAATAATTTCATTAATTTATGTTATTTGTGTTGCATCACATACGCACACACACACACACACACACACACACACACACACACACACACACAC
>JAPDSC010089255.1:20406-30769 GCA_026290005.1 Latrodectus geometricus | reverse complement strand
ACACACACACACACACACACACACACACACACACACACACACACACATATTGAAGTGATTGCTTAATACTGTTAATGTGAATACTTAAAATGCTATATTGATTTCGCTTTTTGTATTTATTTGTCTGTTAATGGGATTTTAAGTATTAACTAAATCGATGTATTAAAAAGGAATTATTTAGCATTTTTTTAAAGGTTATAATAAAACAAACTATTGTTACCTTTGTGCCATTAAACAGTTCTGAAAAATTACTCCTTTACAATTTATTTGATTTCATCTGGATGATATATTTTAGAAACTTTGTGGAACAGAAAATTAAAGATATTTTTCGATTGAATTTTTTTTTATAAATTTTTCTCTTCGTTATTTCTTTTGTCACAATTTTATGTATTGGAAAACTTAGTTTTATATAGTTTTTAATTAATCGCCAGTGTATTGAATTATTTTCTATGCTTTCTTCTCTAATTTAAAGCGCTTGTTGTTTTAACTAAAAATATTTAATTCTCAAATGATATATATGAAAATCAAAAGTTGTTATTACATATATATTTTGCTTTATTAACATACATTCTTTACTTACACAAATTTTGTTAATGTTTTTATCATACTATTTTAAAAATATACTGCAACAATAATATATTTAATTTTTTGTGACAATTTTGGGTAATGAAATATTGAAAT
Organism: Latrodectus geometricus; assembly: GCA_026290005.1. NCBI lineage: Eukaryota > Metazoa > Arthropoda > Arachnida > Araneae > Theridiidae > Latrodectus > Latrodectus geometricus. The sequence continues at coordinate 30,088 of JAPDSC010089255.1, read as the reverse complement.
CAGAAATAAGTAATTTTTAGTTTATTATTTTATTGCATATTAATGTGGAATTTTTATTTCATTGTCTTGTTTTTTAGGTAACTAAACAAGAATCGCCAGAAAAAGCTGATAGTTCATCAACTCCTTCATCAGCACCGTCAATAAAATCAACTGGAAATGCTTTTGATTTTATGAGTGGGGGTGCTGCTAATGATTCTCTCTTTGGGGATGAATCAGATGGTGACGATTTATTCTCTTCAAAGAAAACTACCTCGTATGTTTCTTCCCATGGATTGTAAATTCTTCCTTTTTAAACAATTAACTTTTACCATGTATATTTATCATTTCTTTTAACAATACAATATGAAAATTAATTTTCTTACCAACCAAATGTCAATTTTTTTAAAAACAATGCCTTATTAAATATTGAATTATTTTTTAAATTTTGCCGCCCAACCTGTCTAGATGATAGCGTAACTGACTACGGATGGGGAGGACCTGGGTTCTAATCCTGGCTCGGGCATGGATGTACTTTCTCTCTCTTGCTATCTCTGTTTCTTGTCCTTTCCTCAGATGATGGATGAATGTGGCCCGCTCTATAAACGGGTTTGTGGTGGTGTGGCGTGGGCGATGCTACTTGTACGTCCATGACTTGGTTCACAGGTGCCCACTGGGTAACGATAAAGTGAATAGCAGTTTCCGGCCTTGTTACGGCAAATGGGCTAATGTACTTACTTGCTCAAGAATGCCCGCCATTAGAAATAAAAAAAAGAAATTTTTTAAATTTTTTTCCTCAATTCAAATGCATGTATGAACCAAAATCTTGATTGCAAATTTCCAACAGTGCATACAAGCCTCCATATAGCAATAACATATTCAAAAATACATAAATAAGTAATATTTTGTCAAGGCTTTTACTTATTAGTGTTTCTTTTAAAATTGAAATTAGTATTTTATGTTACTTATTTGTTTTTTCAAATGATTCATGTATAAATTTATTCAATGTGATTATAACTACATAAGATCAATTAACAGGCTTTGAATGTGATATATTAATCCGAATTTGATGTGTTCTACATTATTTCTGAAAAGAAAATTAAAGATTTCTATATTTGTTAGTCTATAGAATTAATAGCTTGTTAAATTTCTGGCGTTGTCTCTCTCACTTTGATCAATTGAATGATTGATCATCTCTATTAGCCAAAACTAATAATGTCTTACTAATAGTAATATTTTTAATTGGAGGAAATTTTTCACTAATATCAAAATCATGCTAAATTTCATCGCATTGAATTTCATTAACTTAGATAAATGCATGCGACATTCTAAAAGGCATTGCAATGAAACTTATTTTAGATGTTAAACAGAGTTGAATGCATTGTTATATTATTATTGAATGCGGAATATCTGCTGAGTTTATGATTATATTAGTTAAACTATAATTGATTAGTAAAATAAATGAAATTCTGGAAAAACAATCTTGAAAATCATGATCAACTGAACAAGTATTCCTATAGGTGAGAAAAACTAATAGTTTCAATGTGAAGTATATTCGTGAGACTAGAGAATCAAGTAATTTAGAAGGCACTGTGAAAACTAGCTGAATTCTATAATATTGAAAGCATAATTTTCTATCATGTGAACCTGGTTCTCTTGCCGAAGTAAATCAATTATTGACATATTGATCAAACATTTAATAGAAATGTTTATTTTCAATCAATTTGAAATAATTTTCAGCCATTTTTAGACTTTATTCATCAAAACATTAAGAAAAATTTTCTAAGTGACATTGCATCATGTCACTAACCAAAATCATTTCTAATTTATTTGAAGAATAATTTGGATATTTCCAATAAATACTTTAAGCATCAAGATTACCAGTCAAATAAAACATTTAAGATATGATATACAAACATAAAACTCTTCATTAACAAATATTTATACAATTAGAAATAATTATAAAGACACCATAATTAAATATATTAAATATTCTGACTACTTATTGAGTTTATACCCAAATTAAGTTTCTGCGTTTTGTTAATAAAAAAAGAAATCCCAAATGACTTTACAAATATGACTAAATTATTTTGAAATTTTAGTATCTTTCATTGATATATTGCTTTTAAATTAAATACTCGAATCTATCTATATTATATATTGTCTACAAGTAGGTATTTGGACATCTGTGATAGAAAAGAAAAACTAACTATTGAAAATAAATAGTTGGTAAAGCCCTAACGAGAGGCAATTACAGCGTGAACACTCCAGGGCATTTTTTTCCACAAGTCTTTGTATTACTGCTAGTGGTATTGTCTTCCACTTGGCTTGGAGTTGACATACAAGTTCCTTCACCGATTTTGGACGGATAGTGCACCCCTTATTTCGGCTATCCAACTCATCCCAAAGGTTCTTGATAGGGTTCAGGTCTGGGCTGGCCAGTCCCATTCGATGAATTCCATTGGCACCATACCAAGCCTTGGTTAACCTTGAAACATGACAACTGGATTGTCGTCCTGAAAGTAACAGGGGTCCATCCAGTAAAACTGCCACAATGTAGGAAACATGTTGTCATCCAAAATGGTGTGGTTCGCATTGGCATTGAGATTACCATGAATGGCGACAAAGAGTACCAGTCCATGCCAAGAGAAACATCCCCAGACCATAATTCCACCTCTGCTGAACTTGACTGTTGGCACAATGCATCATGGCAGGAGACATTCTCCAGGCAGACGCCAGACCCTGTTACCCAACCGGTGAAGGGTGAACCTTGGTTCGTTGCTCCAAAAAACCAATTTCCACTAATCTACGGTCTAATTTCAATGTAATTTGCACTACATAAATCGAGCCGCTCGTTTGGACTATGTGATCAAAGGCTTATGAGCAGCAACACAACCATGGAAACCAAGCAGATGTGCTTCCTTACGGATGTTACTCATTGAAACAATACTGGATGCCTGTTAAAACTCCTCGCGGATGAGGGCCATCGACTGGGTGCGGTTCTTTCAAATTTCTCTGGACAGCACTCCTCTCTATCTCCAGTTTTGTTGGTTTGCCAACTCGGGTCACGTTCCGACAATCTTCGCTCACCTTCCTCTTCTTAATCATATAGGCCACTGTCGATTTTAGGTACTTCAGATCGCTAGATATGTCCCTTAACGAATTTGTGATACCCGATAATTATACCTTTCACAAATCCAGAGAACTCCAAACTGTGCGACATCTTGCATGCGACTAATGTCGATGCTGTTTCCTTCACGATATATTCCGGCGAAGGACGAGACGTACCTCAGACAGCTGATATCCTCATTTGCATAGGTGTCCAAATACTTATTGGTAGACTGTGTAGTAGTTTGTATCTTAATGCAGTGAAATATAAGATTTGTAACTTATCTTGTAGATAGAATAGAAATTTTAATTCTTTGAGATTGGATCACAAATTTTACCAATTGGTCAAATGTTTTTATTTTTTTCAAATATTTCAGCTAATGGAATTGGATTAAAATTAAATTGTAAATAATTTCATATTTTTTGTAAATATATATATTTAATGTAATGATCTAACCATTAAAGATTGTTTTGACATGTTGAATATTTATATTTTATGCACCTCTTATTTTGATAAAAATGAAATTTATCTAATGACGTGATAATTTTTTTAATGTAATGGTAATTTTTTTGTGGAGATAATTATTAACTATTTGTAGTGATTGTGATCCATTCATTGAATGCATGATTGATATTTGGTGCACTGATTTGGAGAATTTAGAATTCATTTCATTTAAGGCCTGTAATTATATAAAATTATATTTTAATACTATATTTTTCATTTTAGTTAGCCATTAGTAATAAATCTATAATTATAATGGATTTACTGCTAGTGGTTAAATAAATTGCTCATCCAAATTTATTTTGCTATTATTAGTTGTAAATCCAAAATATGCTAATCTTTTGACATAGTTGCTACACTTTTGAACAGAGTGAGATTAGTGATGATTCTTTCTTTTTATTAAATGAAAGATCTTTGTGCTTTTAAGGTTATTTTTCTTCATCAGATCATTGTTTAATGCAATCTACTTTATTTTGTAGTTTAGTTATATTTTTTTTATCTTTAAATTGCGTTTGTATTGTTATATCATCAGTAGTGAAGATTGAAAATGTGTTACAATCATCTTTCATCAATGTACTAGGATATATGTATATTATGGGTGTAGAAAATGGCTTCTAATATATCTACATCATTCAGCTAAATAAGTTATTCTTTTTTTTTCTTCCAAATTTAACATTTCCAAGATAAAATTTAAATAAGAATATTAAATCAATTGGAATTTAGCTTCATTTAGTACTAAAATGGGTTAAACAGTTTTAATATATCAAATACTAAAGTTACTGCTCTAATTTTGTTAAATAGCCACACCTTACTATTTGATTTTCACAAGTCAATACAGATATTAATCTGACAATTTCTCTATTTTAATTAGCTGTTCTATAGAAAGATCCTTCTTGAATTCATATTGATCATATGAAAAAAAATTTAAGTATGACCTTATTAATGTGTTAAACATTTTTCCTACCGGTCAAAGATAGGCTTATTAATCTGCAATTATTTGGAATGTGCAGGACTTTAGCCAGATAATTATATAAGTTCTTCTATTGTTTTGTATTGACTATAAGGCATGTATTAAATTTTTAGAAAATTGATATTGAAAATATAATTGTTATAATATTTTGTTTGCAATATTATTTTCTGAAGTTGAGCATCTGAATATTAAGTTCAAATTAAAGTATTCTTAAAAAAATATTAGAAAACACATTGGAATTTTATTTAGGGTTCTTTATTTTTATCGAAGTTCATTCACAATGTGATTAATTGCTTATTGCCTGATTGAAAATTGTTTTAAATTAAACTTTTTAAAAAGTAAAATAATGAACTTAAGTGTTATCCAAACTTACTTATATTTGTAGTAATTTAATCCTTAATTGCTTTGTGTGGATGATTACTATTTCTCTGCATCAAATAAATATTTTGAAGAAAATTATAAATTTCAAGTAATATTAAAATTTATGAATTGAAATAGAGTTAAAAAGGAAATTCTATAATTTCTTTCATGAAATTTACATTTGTAACTGAAATGAATGAACAAAAATGAAAGTGTCATGAAAATATAGCAATTGTTCTGTAATTTTATAAAATCTCTTTGTAAATATTATCATAAGTTTACTCCAATATTTATATGTTATAAAAGTGCGGCTAAAAAATATAGATTGTATAATAAAAGGAAAAGAAGTTTAAATTTAATATTAAAAAGTGTTATATTGATATTATAAATTTTATACAAATTGACTGAAGTCTGAACAAATATCACAACTCCTTGAAAAATAACAAAGGAAGAAAACAGGTTTATGAAATTTAAAAATAAGTCAAAAGTAAAAAATATTAACTATAATCAGAAGACTGAAAAACAAAATTTTCTGTTCAATTATATAGATAATCTCATTTCTCAGATATTTATTTTTAATTAAAAAAATTCAATTTATGAAACTATCAAATAGTTTTCAGAACTCTGAAAAACTCTTATAGTATTTGTCAAATAAGATTTACTTTCAAATCTTTGTCAACATATAAAAATTAAATAAAAATCATCTTTGTAAGCTGGAAAAAAGAATATTAAGCATAAAAAAAATAAAGTCGTGAATAACTACGAAAATGAAGATAACTGCAAAAACTTGTTAGGAAATCATGAGTACCAATTTTACTGAAAAAGAAACATGTTGACATTTCTGTATGTTCAAGGAATTAAAAAAAAACAAAAAAACACGGTAAATATTTAAATAATAAATGATCATTTGGAAAGAAACAAAATACAAAATTTTGGAAATGTTATTTAATTCACAATATATCAGTAATAATGATTGTTTAAATTTGTTTACTTTTGAGGTAAAAACATTGAAAAATAAAGGATGTAACATTGTATATATTTTTTATTTCCATTATTAATGTAAATATTTAAAAATGTATTGGTATTTGAAAAAGTATTCAATATTTAAACTTAATTTTTTTGAAACTTGATAACATTGTTGTAGTGTTTTGTGGTTTCAAATCACTTGTCTGAAGTTCGATCTTCAGGCTGGGCTAGGTCAATTCAACCTTTCATCAATTCAGTGAGTCAATAAAACCGATTATCAAACATGCTTGAGAATTAAGCACTTGGGGTTTTGCACTAGGCTGATCACCTAACTGGGATATATCCTTCTCACTCCAGGATTCTCAGTTAAGAAAACAGATATTTCTGCTATAGTGCCACTAAATAAAATGCTTAGTTTCTTCAGCATTTTTATTTAAATGCAAAGTTGTAAAATTGTTTGCTAAATAATCAGCACTTTGACTTTCATTTCAACACTTTGTGGATGTAATTTCTACTTCTGATATTTAATTTTTGATTCTGCATTTAATGTGATTTGAAATTCAGGTTATATTAGGTTCCAACTGAACTAATCCTTTTGTGAAAAACACTTATTTAATGAAAATAATCTGATTCCAAAATAAACTATTTTTATTTAATATTTATTTCATTTTTTTCAGTTTATTATAAAAGCATATGAAATGTTAACTGTCTATGCGATATCTATAATTAATAATGTACCCAATTTTATACATGCATCAAATAACCTTTTACTTTTTCCATTACCTGCAGAAACTTTTATAAAAGTTTTCATGTAATCATTTATCAAGTTTGTATGATTGCTATGGTTTAAAATGGTTTGCTAGTTAACAATCAAAATATTTAAATTAAGATATTTTGTATTGTGAAATTTCTGTTAATAAATTTTATAAGGATTCTTTATTAATTTTTCGAAGGAAATCATAATCCTTAATGATATTAATAATTCAAAATAATTTTAGAAAGAAATTTGATTTTGCTGCTGATGATGAGGATGAAGATGATTTATTTGGATTAGGAAAAGAAAAATCTTCAAAAAAAGCTGAAGTAAATTCATATATTTTAATTTTCAGTCATATTTTTCATTCATTTACTTTATTTATACAATAAATGTATTATTATTACTCAAACAGAATTTTCTTAATTTTTTACTAAATTTTAATATTTTATGAATAATATAAGTGTTTGTCTACAAATATCTTCAAATATTTCATGAAGACTGTTTAGTTAATTTATTTGTCTTATAAGATAATTTTTCTGTATTTTTTGTTGTCATCTACAATATATATGGAAATGCTGCCATAATTGGGTATTTTGACACAAAAATGTTTCATATGGTAAAAATAATCAAATAATTAAACATATATTTATCTTCACACACACACATGTGGCTAGGTCATGTGGTTCAACTGTGAAACATATAAAAAGCTTTCTGTTAATGAAAACGAAACCAAAAACTCAACTTATTTGAATTTAAATTAAAAATTGGCAAAATTTTAACATTTTATACTTACATTTACCTAAATATTTTATATTTTTATATCTGATTTCATTTTAATTCATATCGGCTATTCATAAGTAATTTGTGTTGATATTTTAATTTCCTAAGATATATGTGAAACTAACCATTAGTTACTAAGTGTTCATATTTCTAGTTTATTATCTTATTAACTAATTTGTTTTCATCTGCAAACCATATTTGCTTTTCTATGCACTTAGTAGTTATCATTGAATTTTAAAACTCAAATGACAAAAAATAGTTAAGGAATATATTAAAAATAAAATAAACATTAAAAAAGTTTTATTTTATTTTTAATCTATGAAAAAAAATTGGGTCTAAAAAGAAAACAGTAAATTATACAACTATGATAAGTACCCTTATAAAACTTGGAATTTGTTAAAAAATTGAAATGCAGAAAAATGGTTATTAACCAATACTTTTAAGTGCACCATTATTCTGGAAGTGTCCTACAAATACTTACATTTATTTTTTGAAATATTATCATTGAAATGTCCTTATCAAAGTATCACAAATGAACTTTTTAAAAAATCCACTTTTATTGATTAAAATTTTAGAATAAGTAATAGTTTTAGTTACTTAAATAGTTTTAGTCCATTAACTAAACTAGTTTCAGTTTATTAGAGATATTTAAATGTCAGCAGTGTAGTTATTTCAATTAAAAAAAGTGTAACGATTTGCGAATATTTTTAAAATATTTAATAATCTATTATAATTTTTTCATAAATTCTTATTGTTATGTTTCTTTATGTGCACTATAATTTCTCTAAAAATTAGCAAGTTAGAATTTTAATGTTGCATATTCTAATTAGTATCAGATCTGATTCTGATCAAAACTCTGAGCGATTTCCTAACTTTTTTTTTCTATTAAGAAATTACATAAAATTTAGAAAAATTTTCTAATAATTTATACGTAAATATAAAATTTGCATACTTTATTTATTGCAATTTGTAATATTTTTTGAGAGTTCGGTTTTTAAAACAGGCATTGGTAACTTTGTTATCAAATATGTCAAATTTATAAATGGCTTTAATTCCCTTTAAAACGTATAAAATAGTTATTTATATAAAAAGAAACCAAACAAAAAGTTGAATATTTTTATATACATAATTTAAATTGAGTAGTTTTCTTTAAAGTAAATTTTTCAAATTATCATTTGTTTTGCATTTTGTTTAAATACAAAACATTTTTGTTGAAATATATTTGATATTTTTTCTTAAATAAAATTAGGAAAAATTAGTTGTAAACAATAAAGCAAATTTGATCTAAATATTTATGTGTTTTCATAAACTAAAAAATAAAAATTTGATTATTTTTGCAGATCTTAATATAAAAATAAAATAATTAGTACTCTGGAAAGCTTAGTAGCAAACCAATTTTAAATTAATGAATGTAGTAAGGCATGCTTTAAATAAAAATTGTGTTCATCCTTTCAGGTAACAGAAAAGAAGCCTGATGAAGTTGATAAAACTTCTCCTTTATTTGAAGGCAGCAAGACTAGTCAAAAAGTAATAATTTCTGTTAAAGTGTATAATTTTTTTATTCTAATTTTTACTTAAAAAATATAAAAAGTCACTAATAAAATTGTTATGAATAAAATATTAAAAATCTACTGAATCTAATGTTTTCAACTTAGTTAGATGTTATTAATTATTCTTATCTAATGAAAAATAAGAAATAAAATTAAATAATTGTTTTGTTCTAAATGCAAAATAATCATAATTATGCTTAAAAAAAAAAGAAAAAAAAATTGTGTGTTGTAAAAGCAAACTTTGAAAAGGTACTTCTTCCTCCAAGTAAACAATGCCAAATTTTGTGTGAATGCAGAAGAATTGATAATTAAATAGTTATGTTAGTAACCATGTAAATTGCACTGAATCTATTCATTTGATAATACACAAATTACAAATGTAAATCTAAAATCATCCTATAAACATTCAATATATTAACACGTACTTTGTATCATTAAATAACTTCTGTTGCAGTATAACCCTTACTGTTTGATGGATAATGTGTTTCATTATTGACAATGATGATATTCTGAAAGACACAAAATAACTTTTAATTAAAAATCACCGCAATTAGGAATCAAGGTATTAGATCGAAGAGACTATGAAACATACATGTGTGTAAAACATAACTTATAGTTAGATAATCTTCTCTTTATAAAAATAGTAGTTATTGAATAAGATATGATACTTCCTATCATATATATATATATATATATATATATATATATATATA
>JAPDSC010089255.1:0-20306 GCA_026290005.1 Latrodectus geometricus | reverse complement strand
ATGTAAAAATAAATATGTTATGTCAAACTGTCATTTATGTTGATAGCAATATTTTAACAATCATGCATTGACTGACTTATCCCAGTATCTACATAATAATGCTATCTAATGTTTTAAATTTGCTCAATATTTCCAAAGTACATTGTCACACTCGACATTGCTTTTTAATCTTACTGAAAACCAAATTTGTAGAATTGTGACAAATGATAAAATTGCCATATTTTTGCTCTTATATTACAGTTTGTAAGAATAATTTTTAGAGTAATTCTCAGTGCTTTTAGAAAATTCTGTATAGCATGGTAAATTGCAAAATTAAATTTTCATGTATGCCAGATTTTCCAATTGAATTAGTTCTGAGAGATAAATGCAATATTTAAAAGCAATATATGTGTACTCTAACAACTGGCACAAATTGTAAAATTTTTCCGTTTTCGTCAATAAATATGGGTATTTGTAAAATATCCCTTTTTTATTCATTTTCATGTGCTTTTTACAGTTTTTTAAACTTTTAAATTATTGTATATATGTGAACTAGTGAATAAAAATTATCATTCACATAGTAATATGAATAAATTATTTTTATGTTTTATAGTTTATTTGTAGGGCATTTTAGAAGCAGAATAAAAATACTGTTTTTGTTTATTTTGTTAAAGATTTTAGTATTTTTAATTTATTAATATTTACAGTCTTATAAGAAAATTGGAATGCCATTACCTGGGCTTACAACTAAAAAACCCAAAGATTTGATATTTGATGACAGTGATAGTTCTGAGCAGGTAATTTATTTTTTATCAGTAATAATTTTTAAGATTTAAAAATAAAATTTATAACTCAAATAAAATAAAGTCTACTATTATTATTATATTCTATTTTCTTGTGAAGTTATGCATTTTTTCTATATCAATTTTTAAGTGAAAATTTTACTTTTTCAAGAAAAATAATGTAAAATTATCATTCATATTATTCTTTTATAATATATAAGCAAATGTTGTTGTACTTTGTAGTAATTAGCACATGATCTTGATTACAGACTTTCTCAAATGTTTTTGACAATAGTTTTATTAAAGATTGTAATTATATATACTTAAATTTAATTTTCTATAAATGACTCATGATATCACATTCTGCTATAATGAAACAATTTATTATTTATCATTTATGATGAGCAATCATATCCTTCATTTTATCATTTTTCTAAAAATTGTGCTTCTTCAAGAAGATGACTACTTTATACTTTTAGTATTATATAATAAATTTTTTCTAAGAAAATGGAATGAATGTTTAAAATATTCCTGTTGTGTTATACTTTGAAACATGATTTACTGCCAGCTAAAGAAATTGTTTCCTTTAAGCCAGGGGTCGCCAAAGTGGTCTATATAGACCCCTAGGTGTCTATTTAACAACAGTGGGGGTCTATCTGGCCCAAGGGGTCGAATGGGGGTCTATTGGGACTCGAAGGAAAAACAGTTCTTAATACAAATCATCTTCAAAAATTAAACAACGATTTTAAACTGTGCTTTGTTGATTATGGAAAACATCGACATCCCTGATTGCATTATTGCTCCCTTTTCGGCGCAAATTGATAACGTCGACATCAACATACAAGATGAGCTTGCTGAACTGTTGTCCGATATTGAAGCAAAAGCGCTTATTAAAAATTTGAAAATACATAAATTTTGGACTAATATAAATATAAAGCAAAAATGTGGGAAACTTTACGAAATGGCACAGCCATTTATGCTGGTGTTTCCAAGTTCGTATATGGTTGAAGCCGATTTCAGTCACGTTAATTCAATTTTAACTAAAACAGATATAAATTAAATGTAGAGCTTCGAGAAGATTTAAGGTTAAAATTGATTAATTTCGAACCCAATATAGCGAACTTTGCCAAGAAACACCAGGCACACTCATCTCATTAAGAAGTAAAAAATCTGTAGTTACTTTACTTACTGTTTCTGATTTATTAAATATTTAGACTAATATATAGTTTTATTTTAATTATCTGAAAATTACCTTTGTGGGGTCTATGGAGATTTCAAAAAATCATATAGGGGCGATGATCAAAAAAGTTTGGCGACCCCTGCTTTAAGCAAATTGAAATTTCAGAGTTTCATATTTATGTTTTGAATCAAAGAATAAAATCATTAGAATTTTTAAATTTTGATAAGAAGAGGACACTAAAACAATCTTCAACTAAAACTGTAGGTAAAGAATTGTTTCTTCAAGTCTGAACTTGAAGAGCAAGTTGTAAGACCAAACTGACAGCTGAATGCTTTGCATTCTGACTTTCAGTTCAGTAGGCTCTTAATTTTAATTTATATTTTATTTGTATTTTGGCTGGCTCTTAATTTTAATCTATGGTGACTTTGAATATATTTTAGACTGTAAGCTCCATTCAAATTAGTCCTTACATCAAAAGTAACTATTAAATGACAAATTACCTTCTTTAATAAAAGATTGAAGGACTTAATTAACTGACAAAATATTAAGATTACAAAATATTTTTATAATGCTAATCTAAAAATTAAAGCATACATGGTTTTTTAAAATAAATATGAAATATGCTATTATTTTTTTATTCTATGTCCTTATGGCTATGTCTTATTTATTAGTCACATAATTAATATGTATTAGTTGTTGCACTTAATATCTATTTTTATAATATTTATATTAAAAAGTGTTGTCATGTCAAATTACTTAATGATGTTTGGAAAATGAATGTCTATATTGAGTAGTGAATTTTTTTATTAATCTATTTAACAAGGTTCAGTTGTTAAATAGATTGTTAACAAAGAATTTCAAGAATATAGGAATCTGTATAAAGCGTCCTAAAACAGCATCTTGAAATTCTTGCTGAGTAATTTATCTCTATTTTTAAATTTAATGTTTTGATTCAGCTGAATTTTGAAAAAATATTAATTCTTTCCATAAAATAAATTGTAATTTATTTATTATTTGTGTAATGAATGTTTGTAAATTGAAGTAGGTATTTTATCTTGATAAATCTAAAATCTAAATTGCCTGTATTGATTGCATTGGTTGATGCAAAAAAGTTTTTTTTTCCTCCCCCCCTCTTTGACTTAGCAATCAAATTGATCCTAAATCCCTGAGCTTTTACTTTAATTGTTTAGTCTATATTTATGTTCAAAAACTTTTTAAGTTTAACAAACATTTCTCCTATAAATGTTTCCCTAAATTAAAATTAGTGTTGATAAAAGCATAGAGATTTTTTTATTGAAGTTTCATCAATGTATTCTCATTTTTTTGACTTATGAAAATTTTATATTAGGTTATAAATATTTTCGTTTTATGCTTTATTTTAATATATTTAATGATTTTTATTAAACATTTTAGTTGTTAAATAAAAGAATTTAATCTACTTAAAATTTATATTGTATTTTTCAGGGTGATAGTTTATCAAAACCAACAATAATTGCCCCTATTTCAAAAGAAAAAAAAGATATTAACCTATTTGCTGAAGATGATGAGGAAGAAGACATATTTAGCCAAGTAATTTAATGTTCTTTAATATAAATAATTTGTATATTTTAAAATTTTTCAAAGCCATGATGAGAACTAGTTTTATGGTGAAAAGATTGTTATATTTATTTGTATAAATTTTTTCAAATTTTTAACTCAGAATGATTTTGCAAGATTTTCTTATATTGTGTGTTTCATAATGAATGAGAATACTAATTTTTTTTGTTGTTGTTCTAATATTCATTATTTATTTCCTTAATTACTTATATCTTTGAAGCAGATTTTCTTCATAACAAATATATTAACACTTTTTTTTTTATGAAAAATTTCAGTATTTTTGCATGCATTGAAAAGATTTACATCACTGCTTGTTTAAATATTTAATGACTGTTTTATCAACAAAATCAAGATTTATTCATTTAATCGTTTGAGTGCTGAAGAGTTTTCTTATATACATAAACATAACATAACAAGCGAAGCGCTATCTCGCTTTGCCCCACTCAAACGGTTAAGATGATTAAATTAATTTAAGGAGTATTCTTGCATAAAAAATTTTAGTATTCAAAATCATTAGAAAACATTAATTTAATAGACATCAAAATTAATTTTATTTTGCTGTTGTTTAATTGAAGTCTAATATTTATGCACTTGTGCTTAATATTCTAGAAACCCAAATTGTTCTCACCAGGAAAATCGCCTTCCTTGAAAAGTAAACATGAAGATTCCTTGTCAAGCAAGGAAATAAAAGTAGGAATTTTTGTAAATATTTTTTTATTAAAAGTTTGTACAGTTTAAAATTTTCAATCATGTGCAGTTTTGATAAAAAAAAATATTCTATTATGTAAGTATCAGATCTTATAGATAAAACTTATTTTTTTAAATTTCAGGACGACATTAAGCCAGAGACACCTAAAGCTGAAAGCAAGTCTGACAAAGTGCCTAGTCTCTTTGAAGATCTTGATCTAGTAATAATTTTTGTAATATAAAAACAGATTGTTTTAGAAAATTCTGTGATATATATTTCATGTGTAATTTATATTTTAGACACAACAATTTAGATCTAGTTTATCGTCAATAATATATTAAAAGTTAAGCATTTGAAGTTTTGATCACAATATTTTGACAAGAATCAAAATATTGTGATAACTTTATGAAAATACTTACTGCATTAAAAATAGTTTAACTGTTGAGGTTCTTTAAAAGTTGATTTAGAAGAATGATTTTATAAATTAAGGTACTCAAAATGAAAAAAGTTATCTAGAAATTAAAAAATTAAAAACAGGACATACAGTTTAAAGCATGAACAATAAAAGTTTATTCACAATTTTCAAGAATTATTGAAAAAATTACTATTTTTAAAATTTTTTGTTTAATTGTGAATTCTGTGAATGAAGTATATATGATACTTCATTATACATTAATATTTTGTATTTAATTTCTTTCATAATAATTAACTGTAGGTAAAACAACAAGATAATTTGGTGGTAACAAAGAAAACACCTGACACTTCTCTATTTGAAGAAAGTGATTCTTTTGATCTTTTCAAACCGAAAGCTGTTGAAAAGAAAGCTATAGAAGTGATTAAACCAGTTAGTGTAAGTATTAAGAATATAATTAAATTTTATCTGTGCTTATTCTGGGTGTTTGATTGCTTAAAATTGCTCTTATTAATTTTTTGTAGTATAAGAATAGTTTATGATTATATTAGCAGTCAGTATTTTACAGAGAGTTTAAATTATAATTTATTGTATATATATATATATATATATTTAAATATAAAACTAGATAAAAAGAAATATATATATATATATATATGTTTGGTATGTATTGTGTGTGTGAGAGAGAGAGTGAGTGAGTGATTTTATTTCAAAATTATGAATCAGACTCTTTTAATGTGGGTTTTTTATTCCTATTCTTTAAATTTGTTTTTCAAAATAAACCTTTTAAACTTATCTCTTTTGAATATCAAATGTACTTAAAAGTTTCTTTCAGAATAAAATAAATAATCAAGTGTACAGTTTTACATTCATATTATTCATATACATTATTCCCATATGAATGGATATAGAATTTATTTTGCATTCCTTCCCTTAAATTTTTGAAGACATCATACTATAACTACATTGCTATTTAAAATATTGCCCACTTTTTTCTTTAAGAGAGTTAGTGTTTCTTGATTTTTAAAATTTAGCATTCCTGGAATATTATTTATTAAAGGGGTACTGAGAAGCATTTGTAAGTTTCAGAACAATATCAAGGGCGAGCAGGCTTTTCTGGCTCATAATATACTTTTAATTTTTTTTATTTAATTTTATTTATTTATTTTTATGATCTCTTTCTATACCAAATGGTATTAAAACAAGTATATTTTTAGGTATGTAGATCATAAAAATTAGAATCGACAACCATCCCAAAATGTCTTGGTGGTACACTGGTCAATTGTGATCCCCTTAATGCCCAACTCTGTTCTAGATTATTTAAGCTAAAACTAGAAACTTATGTGGGGTTTCATTCTATGAAAAACATCAAATTAAGAATTTTTGGATTATATGTATGAAATAAATACATTCAACAAACAACATAGAAATTTTAGCAGTACCTATATTTTTTATTAATTTATTATTTTAAATTCATTTAGCTTTCTCTCTTAGTTGTAAATTTAATAAATTAATATTCATTCAAAATTTTGTCAGTTTTTACCTCAAATATTCCAACAAATATTAGTGAAAATTATGATTTTTATTTAATATATATTCTTCAAAATTATTTAATATAATTCCCCTGTAAATATTTCATCTTCCATATCTTAAATTCAATCGTGTAAATATTTCTATTAAATGAAGTTAAATACATTTTAATGTATATATTTTTTATGCATTTTTCTGATATATGCATCTTTCAATGGGTTTTTTTTTTTATACAATTGAAATTGTATGATTGTATAATTAAGTTAAGATATATGTTGTTTTGCTAAACAAAACAGATAAGGCAAGCCAGAAGATTAATGATTGCTTATACTTAAATATGCTCTGAAGAGAATATACATATTTAGTTACCTTTGTGAATATAAGAAGTATTGTAGAATAATATTTTTGCTTACTTCAGATTGTACAACATACGAAATCGTGTAACTTTTCAGTTTTTTCAATCTTATTGAAACAAAATCATAATTTCTCTCAAAGAAATAACTATTTTATTGTATTTGTAATTGAAAGATCATTTTTAACTTATATTGTAATCAACTTATATAACAAAATTAAAGGTAAATGTAAACATTTAGGTGATTATGAAAAACGCTTTATTATTTAAATTACAGTTTTATGCATATTTCATCCAGAATTATTGGAATATGGTTGGTTTTATTATATTTTAGGAACTACAGTTCAAATGAAAACTAATACAAATGTTTATAATCTAAATATCTTTTCAGTTAAACACTTAAATCCAATCAAATATACTATTATTTTGTTCATTAGAATTATGCTTTTTAAAACTACATAAATATAACATTTTTTTTAACAAGATTTTTTTCTTATGGTTAAGTGTAATAATCACTGAGCAATAATTTTTTGAGTTTAATTTTATTAATACTAAATATTTTAAAATTTTTTTAACATTTTATGAAGTGAGGTTATAAAATTTTTTCTGTAATGTTACAAAATTTTTTTTTTTAATTTAACATATTAGAAATAAGAAGAATGTTAAACAGATTCTAATTATTAATATGCATTTTATTTGAGAATATATGAAATACAGATGCTTAAGTTTGCAATTTTTTTCTAATTTTAAATATGTGTAACAGTAATGAATATCTATATTGATATATGTAACAGTAAGATAAATTTATATAAATATATAAAATTGCAGTACTGTATTTTATTATAAATATTCAAAATTTTGGAACAAAATATTATATTTTTTTATTTATTCTACTTGAAATTATGCTTTTGCTTAAATAATTGAATTATCTTATTAGATATCCGAAAAAAGCAAAGCTGACTCACTTTTCAATGATGTAGACATACTTGATGGAACAACCGGCTCTAAAGTTCAGGTATTACTATATTGAATTGTATGTCACATTTATAGTTTATCATGTTAATAAACTAGTTAGATTATTAAATTAATAGAACCGAATTTCATAGTTATATCTATTCATTATCATAAAAAGAATTGTTTCAGGTATTAATTCAGTTAATAATTCATTTTTAATTATTGTAAATATTATAATAATTTTATCTTTATAAGAATGCATACTGTAATTTCTGAAGTTTTTAGATTTTCTAATTTAATTTCCTAGATTTTAAATATTTTCACATATTTAGAATTCTTATTTTTTCACAATATTTAATTTTTAAATTACTTAATTTCTAAATGATATATTTTGTTTGACCGTGTTTTAGTTTTGTTATTACTCATGTTGATAGATATTGATTCCAATTAAAATTTTTCATTTCCCTGACTTTTAATTCTTGGTGAATTAAAAGTCAAATTCTTGGTGAATTCTTGTCTGCTTTAAATTAAAAATATTTCAAAATTACTGTGAACTAATCTGTACATGCACAAAAGTACTTATCCCTTAGGATAAAAAAAAAAATAATAATAATAATTCATGTACTTCCTTATAAATATATATGGGTCACATTAAATGTAGAATATGCTGTTGAAAACAATTATATGATATTGTAAGTCTTTTATGAAATTACCATATAAGCAAATTATGAATTTGATATCGAAGACAATGCTTTAGTGCTGGCAAACGTGATTTAGGTCTCAACTAAATATTAAGACAAAGCGGAAAAGGATGATCAACATTAAATAAGCATGCTATTCCAATGAGTGAAATGTCTCAACAAAGTCATTTAACTGAATCAGAAACTTGGAAAGTTGTTGGTTGTTTAGGAAAGGGACAAACATAACACAAAGTATCAAAGCCATTGAAACTTTACTAAGTGTAATTTCCATTGTCTGGAAGCGTTTTTTCAAAATTGGAAATAGAAGTTGTAAACTAAGCTAAAGTTGTAGATGTTTAACAATGCACAGTGAAGACACAGTGCACAGTAATGGTAACAGCTCAAAAACACCAAAATATGAATGTCATTCTTCTTCAACACCTTTATTCAGCTACTAGTACCAGGTTTGATACAAACTGTCTGAAACTGCCCTCATGATATAAGATTGCATGCTTGCCGACCATTGGTGTGTGTGTCATTAACAGCAAGGCATTGTCATGCCTATAGGGAGTGAGCAAAAAAGCTTGTGAATTGGTGAAGAAATGAATACAATTTTCTTTTCTCTTATGTATCCTGTTTTTCTCTCCATTCTGATAATGGGCGCATTTTCATCTGGCTGGTATGTAGCACTAGAAACAATCCTTTGTGCATGCAAGAAAATGCCAGATTTGACCATAGGGGAATACTGGTCTATGCTGGCATCTCTACATCATCTGAAATTGAGCTCTGACTGGTTGCCAATACAGGAATGAAATTCTCAGACCTATTGTCCTTTATACTGTAACAGATGGAGATGGCTCAATGTTAATTGATGAAAATTACAGGCCATATCACGCTTACTTAATGAAGAAGGATTTCGTTTTGGAGGAAACAATTATGAATGGAATCATCTGCCTATTCTCCAGACATGAAACCAGTAGAACAAATGTGTTACATTCTAGGGAAACTAGTTATTGAGCACCCACCTGCCCTACAGACTAATTCTCCTAAAACTAGAAAGAGTGGGACAGAATACTCCAGTCTCTCACTAGCTCTATCAATTCGATATTTCAAAGGTCTTAAACATTGCTGTGCATCCAAAAAAAACCATATTTCAACTAAAAAACTATTTAAGAAAATACTTTTTTTATTTGTTACTCTCATATGTACAAATTGTACATTTTTCTTTTGTACCCAAATGCTCAACAAGATATTTTTTTTCTATCAAATATCATTTACATCCTACTACATCTGTCAACAATGTATCAAACCAAACATTTCTCTTGGTGCAAAGTTAACCCACAACCTCTATATTCTTTGTTTTGAATAATGTATTTAATTTGCAAGTTTTAATGTTTTGACTGATGTGATTATTGCATTAATTTGCAAATATAATACAAGCAGTCAAAGCGAAATTATGTTTGTAAATTAATGCAAAATAAGCATTCATTTATAGACATAGTTTTGCTTTCAATTTTGATATTCTTATTAATTATATTTCTTAATCTTTCTTTTCTTGAATTATAATTTGCTTATAATTTTTAGCTGTCTCTTTATAATTGAAAATTTCTTTGAACTTTTTATAAAATGTGTGCTTATTTAATTTGAAGTAATTCACTACTTTATTTTGCTCATTTATAAAATAATTGTATTAATCTACTATAATATCAAAGTATTCATTAACTATATAGAAAAAAAATTTAAGCAATTAAAATTTTAAAGAAAACAGTGTTAGAAATTATGATAAAATACAGTTAGCTAAATGTTTTAATATGTGTTTAAAAGCTTTTTAAGTAAAAAATATTATGTAAAAGATAAATAAAAAATTATTTCAGTTTTAGTAAGATCTATAAGAATTTATACTTTAAACCAATTAGTATATTTAAAGTTTAAATTCATAAATTTATTTATTAACTTAGAACAAATAAATGTGTGAATTAATGCGAGTTCATTTTTATTTTTACAAATATATATTTACGTTTTTAAATTAATAATTATACTTATTTTTGAATGCAAAGTTTCAAAGTTATATATCATAAAGAATTAATTGCTAGATATCTCATTCTGCACCTTAATTATTATTAAATGCTCTCTAACAATTGTACATAAAAGTTCATATTAAAATATTTAATTCAAATCATAATCTCCCACTTTTAGGAAAACTGATTTAAATTGCTGTCAATAGTTGTAATTAATTTACTCAAATGCTTTTTTTGTCATTTTATTTCCCTATTTTTTATTTATACTTTTAGTCACTTGCATATAATTTCATAAAAATTGTTTTCAGTAATTAAAAGGCCATAGTGTAATTATATTAATTATAATTTTCTTTTTAAAATTTGTTATTTTATTTGTGTTGATCCTCAAAATGTCTTGTTTTAGAAATCATCTTCACGACCACCAGAATCTTCAAATGATCAGATTGTTTTTGATTTTGATACACCAGCTGATAGTGTTAAAACACTAAATGTCTTAAGTAAAGTAAGAGATGTTTTTTTCTGGCCATTTTTATTTAAAAATATTTAAAATTCTTATATTTAAAATATTGCTTTTAGAAATGTGTTTTTAGAGTATTTTTTTCTCATTGAGAATATCAAAAAATGAATTTACTTATCTTTTGTTTAGGCAATTATGACTTTGAATTTCATTGTGTACCTAAATTTTGCATTTCTTCATGTGTCACAATAGATTGTCAGCCTATGTGGCTGTCAGCGTAACACATAGGCTGACAATTCACAATCTATTGTGAATTGTCAGCCTATGTGTTACAATCTATTCTTTTTTTAGAACTTGTATTGGTTTTTAATTGTTTTATGAAATAATTAGAAACTATGAGCAATGCATGGAGATTTTAGTCAACTTTTTGAAAAATATAAATGACTTATTTTGAAAAGTAATTACTGATTAACCGTTTGAGTGCGGAAGAGTTTTCTTATATATAAACATAACATAACAAGCAAAGCGCTATCGCGCTTCGTCCCACTCAAACGATTTAATATGTAAATGATGTTCATTCATTAAGCAAAATGTACAATGTTCATAATTTAAGACATTAAATAAAAATTGATTTTATTAGCAACCAAATAAGGTATATTAATATTTATTATATATCTGTTATATGTACAAACTTTGTACTATGAATTTTACTGTATGTTCTTGAAATATTGCTTATTGAGTTTCCTCTCCTGATTTACTATTTGTTAAACTTGATTTTAATGAGTTGATGATTTATTTTCTTGAAAAGTGGTGATTTGATCTAGTTGCAATATTAAGATTTGGGAGCTTGTTTTCATCGTGCTATGAAAATAGTTTTTTTTTTTTTTTATAGTTTCTAAAAAAAGAATAGATTGTATTCTCAATATAGAAATATTCTCAATTTTTATGACATATGTATTTAAAAGTTAAAATTTGTTTATTCTAAAATTCAATTTAAGTCTTTTAAATAAAGCAATCACTTTTTTAAAATTAGGTTTCCTAAATATGTGAGGATTTATATCCAGAAGTGAGTTTGCAATAATTTGCTATGCACAAACTGTTTATTAAAAGTTTCTCAAATTTATAGGTTCATATTGTGTGCATGTATTTTTTTTTATTTTTTTTTTTTATTTATTTAAAAGAAAGCAAGAAATTAAATTGAATATTGTAACTAAATGTGAACTTTCGTTTTTTTCCCCCCTACTTGTTTTTGATTACACATATTGGAAAACAAATGTATTTTTCAAATATACAATCAATTCATCATAAATATTGGAATAAAATTTTTGTATAGATGTGCTTGCTAAAAAATATTGAAAATTATAAATATTACTCAACATAACATTTGATTGAAAATATTTATTGATAACTAACATGAACTTAATAATGTATAAAAAAAGGTGTACCATAAGTCACATGAAAATGAAATTTCTTTTCCTGTGAAAAATTCTTATTTTGAATTTATTGTTATTTTTAAACATAGAATACATTATATTTATTATATATACTTAAATATTTAACTCGTATTGAAACAGATTTTATTTTAACAAATGTTGTTGTAAAAGAAAAATGTCATTTTGGTGGAACCTAAAATGAGCATCTTCGCCCTAATATTAATCATGTTACTTATTGAACCAATGAATAAAAGTACTATATATATAATTTGAATTAAAAGTATTTAATAATATAATTGGGGGGAGGGAGCTCTAGAAAAATAAAAAAAATTTCATTTCCTGGACTTGATCAAACTATATATTTTTTAAATTTAATTTTGACTATCACATTTATTCTTGATTTTTTAGTGTTAAAATAATCTGAAATTTTAGAAATTCATAAAATTTGAAATATTTTTTAAATAACAAAAAAAATTGTAAAATAATGAAACAGGCTGTAATATTTGTTTGACCAGCAACACACACACATATATAATCCTCATTCTGTTTGCTTAACAAATTTTTACTTGGAATTAAATTAAGAATGGCTGTAAACAAAATGGAATTAAACTTATATCAGGATGCTGATCTCTGAGTAAATTAAGGTAAATACTATGTTTTATTTCAAAACTTTGATTACAGCATTTAAAATGAATGCTGATTTGACTTTTTGTTGAATTTTTTATACTGCTGTCTAATCAATTTAAACATTGTGATATTCTGCTTCAGAACAAATCTTGTTCTAAGAACAAAAATTTGTAAATCTTTTACCTCTTTTAAAATTGTCATTTGTTTAAAGCAGCTGGGAATAGAAGGAAAATATCTACAATATCAAATCCCCCTTCCTGCATTCCCATTTTTTTAAATAATTTTTTTGATTAAGAAAGTGCTTATGTATTTGTATCATGTCATGTAAAGTATATTAATGCTACTAATAGGCAATATATTGGAATACAAATGAAAAGAATTTTCATTTCAATACTTAATAACTTTGTAATTAAACAGATTTTTTAAGATATCAAAAATTTTTTTATTTGATTTTTCTCATCAGATTTACTTTTACATGAGACTATTTTGTTTTGCAGAATGTCATTTTGAGATGTTAATTAAATTGTATTGCAATGTGTGCATAGAATGTTAAGCATAGCATTTTATATTTTTATTATTGAAGTGAATTTGGAATTAGAAGTGATTTTTATTAATTCATTTTCTCCTTACTTAGGTATTCCATATTGGAAAAAGAACTAATATGAGTTTTGCTTCTAATTTCATTGCATTAACTTAAAGTTTATATTTTCAGTTCATAAAAGGATTTTAATTTAAAATGTGTTGTATCCATTTTTATGCATTATCTGCTGAACTTCAGATTTTCAAATTTTAACCAGCGCTTCAGTCAGAAGTAATTTTTTAAACTCATTAGATTTCCTTTTATAAGCGAAGTAGAAAAAAAGTGAAATGTAAGTTTGTTTTCAAAGAAAAAAACACTCCAAAACTGAAGTAGTGAGATCCTTGAAATCTAACTACATGTTTTCTTTTGGTAATATCAGAACTATGTTAACATGTAGAAGTGAGATATTCATTGAATCATTTTATAAATTTATTAAATATAATGCAGTGAAGCTGATGCACTCACCTAATGCAAAATATAAACATTGAAGATTGTACCAAATGAATATTTCCAAACTCAATAAATATATGAAATGATAAATTTATAATGAATACAAAAATATTTATTTATTGTTAGCATTGCAAAACTTTTCAGAATCTTTACTAGATTTAAGGAAAGTATACATTAAAAATTATAAATAAATAAATTAAAAATCATGCTTTCATTTATCTGATTTTCTGGGATTGCACCATTTATTTATTTTAAATGAAAAAACATGTCTGTGTGAAAGAACGTGTATTATAAATAATGGAATTAATTGTCAAAATTTTGTCAGAACAGCATGGTTGAAGAATTTGTTCAATGATTTTTTTTAATTATATGAAAATATATTAATATCTTAATATCACATATAAGTTTAATAATAATTTTACAGCATTTTATAAATGCTTCATGAATATTTCAAGGACTATTCATGTTTGCCAATCATAAATAATTATCTGTTTGGATTGTAAACCATTTAATAAATTTAATCCAAAGCTTTGTATAAAAGTTAATAATGTGTAGAAAAATTTTATGTATATTTTAAATGTCAACAAATTAATGCACTTGTCATTAAACAGAAATGAATGTTATGCTTTATAAAATAAGTTTTTTAAGGTTTTCATTATATTTTGTATTCAAAATTCTCTTTTTTATAAATCATGTTATATCTGTGTACTCCTATTTTTGTAAAAGATAAATTAGCTGTATAAAATTTACATCCAATTTTATTCAAAAAATTATTCCTAAGTTAATGTGGTATGAATTAACTGGGTAAATTAAATTAGGTATTGATTTTATATAAGTATTATTTTGTATACAAAATAATTACCTTGTTAAATCTTACACAAGTTATGATCACATTCAATTAGAAACTGATATGACCTTTTCTTGTTTAAACAAGTTCGTGCAGTATTTTCTGTAATGAAATTAAAGTTTATTTCTTTTTAAATTTGCTATAAATTGTTTCTGTGATACCTATATTTTTATATTTGTTATGATAATATTTTGAATTATTTTAAATGTGCCTAGGTTATAAATTTTTTAAGCTCCATTCATTACAAGCATCATAAATACAACCTACTTTTATCCTTTTCTGAATTAACTTATATGATTTATCTGAATTATTTATTATTTTCAACTTAAGATATCGTTTATATATTTTGATTCTTGTTCATTGGTTTTTAAGTGTTTATAGTAGATTAAACTTTTTGAATTTATTGTATTTCTTGGAAAGTAATAACTTGTATTACTCTTGTATAGTATTAAAAATAAGCATATATTTGTAAATTAAATATTTGATTTAATAGCTTGCCTAACAGAAATAAAGATATTAATAATTACCATTTATTAATTCTATATAAAATAAATTTTATAACTTCCTTTTCTTGAAAGAATTCTGATGACATTTAAAAGACTATATGATTTTTTTCATTTGTATTTTAATATGTAGCTTTTGTATTCTTTTAAGTGCTTCTGTTTTGTATTTATTTTCTTAATACTTGAATTGTGCTTTATATGTATTTAGTAAAATACATTGAAATCAATAAATGTCTTGAATTATATTTTAAGGATCGTGCCAGAATTTCTACTAAAAGAAGAAAGCCTACTAGGAAAGGACGTTTAGCAGCCCTAGAAAGTTCAGAAAAAGAATCGGGTTCTCAGATTTCTACCCCTGTGAAAAGCACTTCTCAAGATTCTGCAGATGACATTTTCTCTTCGGCAGAAGCACAGATGCCACCTGAACCCAAACTTACACCAACCCATAAAGTACAAGAAAAAAAGAAAATGGACCTTATGTCTCAGCTAATGAGTGAAGCTGCTTCTTCTAAAATTCTTAAAAAATCTGTTATTAAGAAAGAAGAAAAAGAAGAGGAAGTAGTAGATATATTTTCTGAATTAGATGGAACACGAGAATCTAAAAGTCAATCTTTTTCATTTTTATCACCTATTGAAAGTAGTCCTAAACCTAATTTGTTAGATGAAGAAAAAGTAGATGGAAAGGATGCTGGAAGCAGTGGCTTTGATTTGGATGATGCAGATAATGAGGAATTCTTTGCAGAACCTGCTTTCAGAAGTGAGTGAAATATCTATTTTTTAAATTATTAATTATGAAGAATCTTTTCAAAAGAAGAGAAAATATTAATATTGCAACATTTCTATCATATTTTTGATATTGTAATTTATTTCTGATTATAATATTCTTTTTTCATTTCCATGTTTAAGTTCGAAGAATAGTTATATGAAAATATTTTGGTAGTTTTGAAAATTTATCTTTTGCATGAGATGGAAAAATAAAAATATTGAAGTTAGCAAAAGTCAATGAGTCATTTTTAGTGAACCAATAGTTTAAAATTTTATGTAAAAAATGTAGCTTTTACTTATATAATTCATTTGATATTTTTATATTTTTGCATTTTTTAAAATTTTTTACATAAATATAAAAATATGAAAAAAAATTTTTTCTTAATACAATAATTAAGAAAAACAAACAATGAAAAGAGGTATTTATTACTTATTTCAACTTCATGACTATTATTTAATACTATCAATTTGCAATAACATACCACGAATAATACCATAATTCAGTTTTTTTCTTGTCTATTTACTCTTAAGAAAATGATTTTTAATTATAGCTAATGTAGCTTTTTAGTTATTGTAGATATTTTGAGCTAAATTTGATAAATCATTGTTTTTTTTTTTTCATGTTATCAAAAACTTTCTTTTGAAGAGCATTATTTGTGCCTTATCAAAAATATTAAGTGTTCTTACCAGAAAATATACTGCATTTAAAGTTATGCCTAAAAATACATTTATGGTTGTTGACTAAATTTTCTAAAGAAGTAGATCATTAAATTAAATCATTAAATTTCATTTTTAGCAACAATTTCAGAATACTTTTCTTAAAATTGATGAACAAACACTCTTGGAAATTTTTATTCTATAAGAATGTTTTAAATTATTGACTCAAAATAATTTAATTGATTTACAATAATTGGAATATTTGTAACTATTATGATATTTATTAAAAGAATTAATAAAACTTTAAGCATAATTTTTAGAGAAAATTTTGTCTCTCTCTTTTTTTTTTTTTTTTATTTAAATTGTTTTGAAATACTTATGATCATGTTTCATTTTGACTGGAGTAATACAGTTTAGAGACATACCTTCTATTCTATTTGTCTGATCTAAGTATTTTTATTTGTTTTGTTTATAAAAATTTTGAGTTTTCTTAAATGGTTCTTACCGCAGTCTAGTGGTAGGATAGCACTCTTCAGGACATAAAGTGTCTGGTTCGAACCCAATCACTGTTGAACAGGAGATGTTGCATTTTTGCTTTCTGCATGCACGTCTGTCAGAGTAGGTACATGGAGTTTTTAAGGTTTTCCTTGTGATATATGAATATACCCCACTACCTTAAAAGTCCTCCCAGAATGTCATTTACATGGTCAACACTAAAATGACTTACAATGGCCTTTGATCGTTAAGCTGTCCACTAGGTGGCATCAGTTTACTAAAATAGTGATAGGAATTTTGAATTCTAAATGCTGAATATATTATCTAAAAAATGTCTGAAATTGAATGAAATTTTAAAAAAATATTAAGGTGGATTGCATAAGGTTAACACTGCTTATACAAATTTTATGCAATTGTCTTTTATAAGTTTATAACCAATTTTGATTCTATAAAATAAACAAAAGTCAATGGCAAATTGATAGTTAAAAAAAGAAAACTACTATTTCTTTAATTTGCTTAAGCAATTACTACTTTTCTAATAGTATGTGACTTATTTTTTTATAGTATGATTTCTCTTATTTTTTTTTTACTTTATTTTTTTAGAACTTTTTTTAAATATTAAATTTTTCTTACATGTATAACATACTTGTATACACATATCATTATCAGCATTTGCACGACAGCCTTTGTGGGCATGGGCCTTCCTCAGAAGCTTTTCCCAATCTGCCTTTCTCCCAGCAATTGATCTCCAGTTTTTTACTTTTAGGATGGCAAAGTCCTCATCCACACAGTCTTTCCATCTCTTTTTGGGCCTTCTTCTTGGTCTTTTATGAGAGGGTGAACAACGACAACCTCTAATAAAAGACCATTTATAAACAGCATTTAATGTAACGTTACATTAAATGTTGTTCGTTCTGGGCTCATTCTTACTACATGCCCTGCCCATTTCATTCTGCTTAGTTTTATAGACTTGATAATAGCATTATCATTAAAAATCTTATATATTTCAAAATTGTATCTTTTTCTCCAGTTGTTATTATTGAGAACAGCATCAAAGATGGTTTGCAGGACCTTTCTTTCAAAGGTTGCTAATATCTTCTCTTCAGTTTTTGTTAAGGTCCATGTCTCAGAGGCATAAGTCAAAACCGACCTGATTAGTACCTTATACAGCAAGATCTTTGTTTTTCTTTTTATTAAGTAAGATTTCAATAATGCTCTTGAACCAAAGAAGCAGCGATTGGCTGCAATAATCTTTTCCTAATTTCAGGAAAAGATTATTTTGGTCAATCATTTTGGTAGTTTATTTCTGATTCTAGATATGTGAAATTCTTCACAGATTCAAATTTAAAAGAATATATTTCAAAAAATTTAGGGATGGTTTCCATTCTATGTATACATATATAACATACTTAATTTTCTTATTGGTGAATTTTAGTTATTTAATTATATACTGTATTTACATGATTTTATTTTAAGAAGAAATAAATTTGCATGTTTAAATTCTTAATATTAGTTTTGCAGATTTATATGTCTGCAAATAATTTTATTGATTTGAACTCGATGTCTTCAAATGAAATTTAATTTTTAAGCTTAACTATTTTTGATTTCTTATAATTTCCAGTTGATTATTACACATTTTATTCATAAATGTAATTTAGAATTCTGAATTGAATATTTCATTAGAATGTGTAGTATAAAACTTTTTCATTTTTATTAAATTTTTTATTTATGTATGATGCATAATGATTTTCATTGAAATATCTAATAAATTTACATAAGGAAACAATCGAATTTGAATGCTAAAAAATGCTTATTGAAATTTTTTTAATCTAAGTAAATTATGTTAACTTTAATTTAGATTAAAAGTTCGTTCTAATTTAGCTGCCTATGATGCATGGTTGGTAGGATTTCTTTCCAATCTTATCTGTGCAATTCGAAATGCTAATTTGGCTATTGCATGTTAGACTGGAAGTTGAATTATTAGCTCTTTGGCTTTCGGTTCAGCAGTTTGTGGGTTCGAATCCCACTTCTCGCTTAGATTCTAGTAGGGGTTTAGAATCCACTTTGAACAATAGGTTCTGGTCTAATTAGCCCCTGCATTCAAATGTTGACAATGAGTGTCAAAGAACTATCTAATGAGTAGTTGGTGTTCTAGTATTTGGCTTAACGATTGGTGAGTTCAGTTTTTAATTCTATAATCAGAATATTTATTGCAATTTAAATCCATTTTATACTGTTGGCCCTCATAAACTAATTCTTGACTGTAAAAATTTACCATCGAATGAAAAAACTAATTCAAAATCACAGAAAATGTTATTTATGTTGAACTTTATATTTTAAGAAACCTTCACAATTGCCAAATTACCAGTAGGCCATTGTATAATTTTAGTGTAACACAAATGCACAAATATTTGTAGTAATTTATATAAATCAAAGTCTATGATGTTAGAATAATGTCAATCTTAAAATATCCAGTAATTTAGTATTAAAATTTTAAACTCATTTTTATTTTTCTTAAAGTAGTTGAATGCATTTAATTTTCATGGAAGTGACATTATTCTAACATCAAAGATCTTTTTAAAAACAGCATCTAATAGCCCTTTTAGCATTGATCTTAGATTTTTAATTAAAATATATTTATTTGTAACAAAAAGATTTGCATTATAATTTATGTCAAAATTTTGACAGTAATCACAAGAGTTTTTCCCTTTGAAAAAGTATTGCAATTAAAATTTCTTACAAGAATTTAATTGAAAAGAAAAAGAGAAATTTGGTCAATTTGATACCAGTGATATGCTATTCTTGGGTTTTATTTAAAAGAAATAATTAGTCATTTCTTAAACAACAATAATATATATTATGAATATAAATCCATTATTTTTCATATTTAAAATAATAATCAAAAATGCGGTTTGATTTTTAAAAGAAAAAATTGTTATCAAATGAAATATTGCTTTTATTCTATTATTGATACAAATGTTTCAGATTATTCCTGTCTTATAATTATTTTGTTTTTTTAGAGTTAATAATTAGATATTAGAACCCAATTCTTTGCATTTAAAGTAGTCTTTTAAATAAAATTATTAAAAAAAAATTCATATAGTGCATGTATTATCTCAAAAATCTGGGATCCTGCTCCTTTATTAGATTTAAAATAAATATATTAATCTTTAAATTTTCTTTCATATTATGTTAAAAAAAATGACTTTCTTAGCTTTGTTGAGTTCTGTTGAGATATTCACATAGGAACTATATGTATTTCTGTGTAAATATTTAGTGTAAATGTATTGCACTCGTTCTCTCTTGTATATATTTAAAATA
>JAPDSC010089252.1:0-22335 GCA_026290005.1 Latrodectus geometricus | reverse complement strand
GTTGCCGAAGACATTTATCAAGCACTCTTGACGAAAGAAATTAAATCAACCGAGGACTTTATCAAATTGTGTCAGCACATCGAAGGAATGAGACAAAAGAGGATTGGAGAACGAAAGTTTAATTGCCTACTTAATGTTATCCCGATGGCTGCTCTAGGCAAGGAACCAAATCTAGTTTCTCTTGTATGACATATTGTGAGGGAAGAAGTGCAACGATCAGTCGCCTCACAAATGTCAAATCCTGAACTACACATGACCACAGTTCAGGATATTGTAAGAGAAAAAGTGGAAAAGTCGTTAAACCCTATTAATACACAGAGAGAATGGATCAATGTTCGACCTAAAAGCCAGCCAAGATCTAATGTGGATGAGAAACGACCTAGACCAGACTGTTTCCTTTGCGGAAAACCGGGCCATGTTGTACGATACTACCGTGAAAGAAAAGCTATATTTAGGGCCGCGGTGGCCTGGTTGGTTAGGGCATCGTTCTCGTTACCAAACGGGGATAAGTTCGAATCTCGGCTTAGCTGAAGATCTTTCGTGTTCACTAATGGCGACTGAAGCACGTTAAATCAGTCGGGTCGCAATGTCCTCCATGTTCCCATTACAAATTAATACCTCTGAGGGTGGTTGGAGCCAGGCTTTGGGTCTTTACTGGTTTCAATCTCTAAATTGGAAGATTCAGGTGGTGCTGCCATCTATGAAACAAAAGTCATACTTCCACCTTCGAATGAGGGTGCTCTATTAAAAAAAAATGGAAGACGCTTCCTCTCTGACTTCATTCGCCTAGTCTCTGTGACTGGTGGGCTTAGCGTTGCCAAGTGTCATTAACAACAACAACAAAGCTATATTTAGCAATTACAGTGATGAGAGAAGAAACGTCGCTCAAAAATGATCATTCTCTGGGTACACTTCCGAAGAATCTAGCAAAAACTATGCTAGATTATTCGGCGAATTATTCTCCTAAAAAGGAGCCCGTAGCCTAAACCTGCCCGAGGTCAATCACCTACTCGCTGCTTCAGATCTCAATTGCCGTATAGACGTTACAGTGACTCCCCTGACTGAAGAAACGAGGAAAACTGGACCAACTGGGTCCTTTCTCGGAGGTGAGGCCACTGAAAAACAAAATCCTCCCGCTGCCGCAAACATGATGAAAAATTATATAGAGCTAAGCATTGACGAGCAGCCGTACGTGCGCTAATGGATTCCGGCGCATCATTTTTCGTCATTTCAGACCAATACCGACGTCAATTACGAATTTTTATGCTCCCAACGAACGAAAATGTAATTCTCAAGGTAGCCGATGGCAGTCACGTACGACCAAAGATAAAATGCATTCTCAGATTAAACATTAAATGTCTGAAACGTCCCTTTGCGTTTACAGCTATGCCGCAATGCAGTCACGATGTTATACTTGACTGGGACTTTTTGGAAAGCTCTGGAGAAGTTGTCGATTGTGGTTGATCGGAGCTCATGTTTGATGGCTCTGTGGAAGATTCTCTATCTTCTTGAATTTGGTA
Organism: Latrodectus geometricus; assembly: GCA_026290005.1. Classification (NCBI taxonomy): domain Eukaryota; kingdom Metazoa; phylum Arthropoda; class Arachnida; order Araneae; family Theridiidae; genus Latrodectus; species Latrodectus geometricus. The sequence continues at coordinate 20,815 of JAPDSC010089252.1, read as the reverse complement.
AGTGAATACCATATAAGATTGCATCGTACCTCCACGATCTATATCTAAAAATATTTGTCACGAATTCAGAGATTAATGAGCTTCAGACGTGTGATGAAAGGAAGTAGATTGACTGCTACAGCTAAAAAAAGAAATGGTTGTTTCCTCTAAGATACAGATGTTTTATGATGGTAAAGCCTAGATGTGGATCACGAATGCTTAAGTAAAGGCTAAATTTATTCCAAAAGGTATATGCGTAGGAAAGCGGAGACCTTCTGGACGAAAAGTATGTGAAGGGCATATCCAATGAGCGAAGCTGCTCCTCCGCAAAGAAGAAAGTTAGTCCATTTGTGGTCGATTATTCCCAAATGTTGTCTCCAGATCTCACAGTCGAACGAAGACGACAACTTCCTAAATTACAGTCTGAATTTCCTTCAATTTTTGACCAATCGAAGAAAACTGGAGCAAAGTGAATGTAAAACATTGGATTATCACCGGAAACCCTTTACCGATTAGCCAAAAATTGAATACAAAGTTTCCCACAAATTCACTCTGATGGATATTGTTATATGTATATGGGCAATTTAATTTCAACAATTCCCTCTATGCCAGTTATTCCGTGTTCCGTGTATTATGGTTCGGTTTTGAGGTCAATTTCTTTTTCTAAATAAAAAATTGCAGTATTTTCACGAATTTTTCTGTTTAAAATAGCTTTATTTTTTATATTAGAATATAATATTGCTTTTGACATGCAATGGAAGATAACTTGTGGCATACAGCACCGAAATTCGATTCTGTCAATCGAATTCTTCTCTCTCTTTCCCAAACAGCATTTTTGTTTTGAAGTTTGAAGCATAGTAGCTTTAAATCTTCTCTTTCTTTCAATGAAAAAGATAGACTAGTTAATGATTACGATTTATTTTCTTGTATTCATCATAGAGTGAATTTGGCTTCTCAGCAACAGGGCTTTAATTGTTGTTGGGACCTTAAAAAAACTTCAACAAATTCCTATACTTTGTTTTATTTAGCATTTTATTTAATTTATTTATTCTTTTACATTCAAACTGCTTACAATATTTTCCTGGTCTACTTATATATATAGTTAATAATTAATTATCTTCCGATCCGTTAATTTGGTGAGAATTGAATTAAATTGTTGTACTATGCTGGTGTTAGTGTGAATTAATAAAACATTTAACAGCCATTTTTCTTACAAAAGTACTTTTTGCATATTTCATGATTTCCAAATACATGATTTGGGATGTTTATTATATCTCTTTTTAAATTATATTTTTTTTTTCATCAAAGTGGAAATATATTTAATAAAATAGACTAAAAAAACTGAATCACATGTTTTAAAGTTTTATTAATGGAAAAAAAAAAAAGAAAGAAAGAAAAAGAAACAGAGGGATTTAAAATGATAAAAATTTTGAAACGATTTCTCAAGAAATCTGATTTTTCGAAAAGACAACATTTAACATCAAATGAGAAAAATCATCCAAATGAATATACATATGTTTGTTCAGCAGAATCTTGTTAGTTTAGTATGTCTGTATTAGAAACCTGTTTGACGACGTTATTGTATTACGCATTCCAGGGGCTAAGAGGGGATTTATGATTTACTTATTGCTTTAGACATGAGGGAAAGAAAGCTACCATTTCTACACGAATGATAAGGAGTATATCTAATTTATATTGAATTTTCTTCCTGTTGTTCTTTAGCATGTATTTAATAATTGTCCCCGTTACTGTAATTTGTTCCAAAGCTATTATTTTGATACAGTACAAGAAGAAGGGTAGTAATATTCCCCGTCTATAATTTTTTGAGATTTAGCGAGTGAACATGAATAAAACAAAATAAATTATAATCAAAAATTAATTTCATAGAACATAATAAAAGTTTCTATACCTAAACTTCTACATTACACATAACAAAGATATCAGGCTTATTAATTACTTTAAAAATAATAGTTTTGAATTAAAGCATTTCATCTCGATCATCCTATATTATCATTTGATACATGTATAACAACTAAGCCTTATATTATGTTTTCTCATTCTTTTGATACCTTATTATTTTCATTCCTTTCTTGTCAAAAGTAATGGTATTTGCGTTGTGCATGACAACAGTTATCTCAAGTAAGTCTCGTGTGCATAAAAAGTTTCCCCTAAGCAGACTTTCAGTTTTCACAATTGTTTTGTATTGTATTATTATTATCCTTTGTCTTGCACATCAATCAGAACTAATCACTTCAGTATAAAATATTTTAATAAATGCTTCCCTCTGTGGAAAAATTATTATCTGCACATAAACATGTGTAAATTAAAGTGTTAATTATATTTCCCTAACTTTATAGAGTTTATTTGAATTTTCTAAATTGGGTAATTGCATTTTTTTACAAATTACCGGACATGTCAAATAAATTGGAAAATTTGTCAATGCTTTTGTAAGATTAAAATTTTTCGAATCAATGTACTGTTTTAATGATGTTTTCAATGGTCTGTAATTCTACTAGTGGATGATATTTATTTCGATTCCAACAAACATTTTTTTAATGCCTTTGAAATTTTATAATAGCTATTAAAATTTCCATAAACACCTAAACAGTGTTAAGATTTTTATTAATTTAACATTTAAAAATTTGACACTATTCTAAATCTTATTATAGTAAAAAATAAAATATATAAATGTCATATTAATTATGTAACTCTCCCTGTTTTGTTGAATAGGACTGTTATTTCAAATAATGCTTCTCGATCGTACACGAAGTGATTTCTTATATTGTTTATTCAAAATCAGGGCCATTTTTCTGTGAATACATTTTAAAATGAACTTTTAATATGTAACTATAATAGCTTAGAAAATTTTTTTTATGAAATTTTTATTTCTCAAAAAGAGGAAAAAATATCTCTAAAATATACTCTTAAATTAAAAATTATGAAAATTTTTCTGAATAAAAATTTAACAGCTTAAATTTCCGGAAAACCAACTATTGTTTTTTTGATTACAACTGAGTTGTATATAGTTTAAGTAATTAACTAAATATATTTTCAAATTGCTTACACCTTTTTCTGAAGCCTTTCAAACTAATAAGATATTGCAAATGGTAAAGAGTTATAAACTTTCCGTTTATTCTATTTCCGAAATAGGAACCATTTCTGTTAAAGTTTGAATTTTCTTAAAAATAAATTTCTCGTTCATTAGCTAAACTCAAGTGCAACTTGCATTAATTATATTTTCTAAGTTTGCTAAGCCATTAAAAAAGAAAGAAATTTTCAGATGTTTCAAGAAAAAATACTTTTTTTTCTTTATATCTTATCCGCTTTCTTTTTTCTCATTGGCTATCCTTTTTTTTTTATCGATTCTATCTTTATTTACTCTAATTTCTCTTTTACTACATTCTCATTGAAATTTAAATTAACATTATTGTCTTGTGACTACTATTTGAAAAGGGCCTAGAAATATGGTACCTATTTATTAATTCGCTTTTCTCGAAGCTGGTTAAAAAAATTTTTTTAAAACCGGTTTTTTTTTTTTTTGCAAGAGATTCACCATCAAATAACTGTAAGATTATTTTTAATGATAAATAAAATTTGAAATTAAAATAATTAATCAAGTTAATAAACCAAAATCCCTTATACTAGAAACAGACATAAAATCAAAACATGCTATTTTGAAAATGTACTATTTTCAATATTATGAGTAAAAGTTTTAGTTTTCTTAATTTAAAAATAAAACACTTGTTACTAAACTTACAAATTTCATTTTTAAAACTAAATTACGTTATTGGAATAATATTAATAACATCATTCAAGTAAACGATTAATACATTTTGCATTAACAAAAGGAAAGTTTTTTTTAAAAAAAAAACACGCAATTTCATGTTAAATTATCTATTTGTAAATAAAGTTGACATATGATAAAAATTAAACAAGTTTTCAATAACTCAGAAAAAAAAGATGTCTAAATATCTAATACTTTTATTGTAATCTATTTTATATACAACAATTAAAATGCATCTTGAAATATATTTTCATCGTGAATGATTCCCTAATTTGTTAAAAAAAATATTACGCTATAAGCAGCAATAATAAAAAACAAAAAAAAGTATGAAATATTATGATATTCCAACAAATGTGTGTTTGATAAATGCCAAGATTTCTTTTTGATGTATTTCTAAATGCCTTAACAGAATCAGTTATCTTGTACAGGAATAAGAGATTACAACAATCAAATTGTATTAGTTTCAAATATTGGTTCTTTCTTTAAAGCTCTAATTAGAAAAGATGATATAATAGACATACTGATTACAAAAAACTAAAGAAACCTCCGCTTTGTTTAAATTACCTGGGATCTAATACTAAATGCAATTAAGTGAAATAATGAAGTAAGAATTGAACTTGAAGAATGAAAGGATTACAATTTCTACAGTTAAAGTAAAATTATAAATTACACAATGTGCAGCATTATTTTTTTTTATCTTTACATAGGCGCATGTATTGCTCATATATATATGTAATACATAATATGGCATTAAATTGTTTTGTGTATTTATCATTCTAAAGTATAGAATGAAGCAAATTTTATTAAGAGAATAAACAAAAATATAACAAGTACAGAATTTAATTTCATAAGCTGAAAATTTCTTAATTAGTCATTGTTAGCACAAAAGCAACAATACAGTAAAGTAGATTAAAATGGTGTTTGGTGAGAAACTAATAACCTATAAAACAATTTATTTATTTGGTTAATCTGTGCTAACTCACGAATTTTAAGCGTTTAATCGCGCATGCTCAATAATTACTCGTTTGTTTTAGCCTTTTCATTGGTCGCTAATTAAATTTCACTTTGAAATAGCGGTAGAATTTTCGCCATGGCATCGATGTTTTTGAAAACGCGCCAAGGAGGGGACCTAAAGTGCATTTTCACCATTTATTTTTCCATTTTAACACATAAAAAGTAACATTTGTTAACATTAAAAGAAAAGTAACATTTGTTAGTGGAATTTCCGTGCCTGCTATCAAAGTGTGATCGGATGGATTTGTTTCGGTACATTTTTTTTTTTGCACTTAATTGCAGATACATAACGAAAATCCTACTTCAAACTTTTTGTTATAAATTTATCCCATATTATAATTGCAGATTATATTATTTCGTTAAATCAATTTTCTTTGTTTTTGCATTATTCCACAATTTTTGAGAATATAAAAACAAGAGTATCATTTTCTGTAAAGTAATTGAAAATATTGAAGAAATTTTGAAAATATGAATGCATTATAATAAGGATATAATATCTTAATAACTGTGACAAAAGAACAAATAAAAACACTAGTGAGATTGTGTTCAAAGAGAAACAAGACAACTCAAATGAGAAACAGTAATTGTAATGAAACATTATTCTAATAGTTGCACCTCTACTGCACGATAACATGATGGCTATCTTCCTCATAGCGCTAGCATAGACTCATAGAGCTAGAGATAGGATCACAGAGTTCCTAGCTCTATAATCTTCCTCTTGTCAATGAACTTGGTGTAGAATTGAATGAGATTCGCTTACGGAAGTATTCCTGTTGAAGTACTCGAATAATGCACATCAGCTTCAGACCTTCATAATTTCAATAATATTATATAATATTCATAATTTCAATAATATTATAATAGTTTTCAAAGTTTTAATTTTTATTATATTCAATTTATTCTACTTTTCGTTTAACTATTTTGACACCCATATTTCTCCACACAGAAAATTAACCTCATTATAATATTAAATAACGATAAAATAGTGAGATGTTAATATTCACTCTTCATTGTAAGACACACCACATTAGCGGCATCTATAAATATGTACTTTGTCACTTTACTCCGTTAGTGTGGCTTAATGTAAAAAGAAGCCAGTTTAAGTGTTATCCACGTTACTTTTCTGGTTCAAAATAATATAGAGGTTGGCTCTAATTAACGGAAGATGTTAGCAGACTGAAACGGGTATTGTATTCGTAATAATTCGTATTTTATAGCAGATCTGACCACAGATCTGTATTTCAGACAAACAAAGTAAATACAAGTTACACATCCATTTATAACTACAAATCTTTAGCGTTTTGCTTGGAAAAAAATTGTTTAAGTCATGTAAAAGAAACCTTACTGCTTCATGCTCTCAAAGTTCTCTGTTTTTCTTTTTTTATAAAAATAGAATTAAATTGAATTATTTCTTACTGAAAATAATCAGAATGCTAGTTAATAAATTGGCAAAATTTCGTTTGTTTAATGTTTGTCAGGTGTTAATGTTAAAGGTTTGTATTTAAAATTTCATTCCGGGTTTCTTTTTAATGTTCTTTTATGTAAAATGGGTATATTATCAGTATAATATTTCCTGATAGATAACAGTATATTAGTAAAGATAAATGTCCTGGTAGATAAAAGATGTTTATTAATTTACCTTAATTTTATGGGTATGTCAATAATAATAATAGTATCTTAATATGGGCCGAATTTTTAAAAAATTAATTAAATAGAATTCAAAGATAAATATTTTCTTTTTAGAAATGTTATAAGAAGCAAATGATTTTCATTGTAAACTATTAGAATAAAAATTTAATATTTAAACATCACGTTATCGTTTGGTTTTAAACCACTTGTGTTTTTTAAAAGCACATTTCTTTTACATTTACTATGTAATAGTAACCAGAATGTAAAGATATTAAGAAAAAGTAATAAAGTTATTACAAGTTGGTAAATTAAAATTTTTTGTATTTGTAAATTTGAAGTGTTATAGAAAATAAAAAATAAATTTTTAAAATCGAATTTAGAAACATTATTTTTATTAATGTTGTTGTTGTTGTCGTGTGTCAGCCAGGCTGGCAATATGGGGTGCGCTGCTCCACTTTTCCAACTGAACCATATTTGGTGTGAAGTCCGAATTCCTCAGTACACACATGCCATAGGTACCCGTTTATAGGGTAGGCAACCATTCACACATAAAGAAAGAGAGAGACAAAGTACATTTTTGTTAATGATTTAGCTTTATTGATCCTTGCATGAGAGGGTAAGGAAAGATTTTTTTAAAGGTGTGAGCTACTGCCTGCTTTAATGAAAGACTAAGTTATTGCCAAAAAACGGATGTTATTTACATTATTGATATAGTTGTATTGCTCTATTAATTTAAACAAAATATTAAAAAAAGAAACAATTGTATACATATTTTTTAGCATGTATAAATGCCTTTATTTTTCACTATTTCTTTATATTTTATAATTTATCATCAATAAAATGAATTTTTAAGCATTTCACTTTGATTTTATATTTTGTGAAAATAATTTGAAATCATAAAATTGCTTAGATGTTAAAGTAATATGGAATATTCCAGATCATAATGCTCAAAGTTCAAAATTAATTGAAATCACATAAAAATTCAAATGAAAACAAATACACGAAATTCAAAAGTGAGTCATTTGGATTTATATAAAATTGCATAAGTATGCTAAAGAGGAATATTTAAAGTTGCAAATTTGAAAAGCCATAATCAATTTGTAATTTTTAATGGTAAAAAAATATTTGTCAGCATTTTCCCACTCTCACCAAGTGGTGGGCCAAAATCAGGTTTTACCAAATTTTCAATAAGGCATTAAATTAATAATGTACTTTTATTTTTTAATTAACAAATAATACAAAAATTAAAAAAAATTAAAATCTCTGCTAAATATATAATATTACCGTAACCTTTTAATGATAATTTTTGATTAAAGTAAATTTTATAAAAATAAAATCATGTTTCATATTAAAATTTTTGGTGAAATCCTACAAGATAATATGAGTTTGGTGCAATTTCAAATATTCAGAACAAGTGCTGCACACAAATTTCATGATCTTAAATTATGTCATCTTGTGCAATCCTGTTGCAGCATCATCATCATTGTCAAAATCATGCTCAAATGGTAAACATTGAAATCTTGTGCTATTTTAGATTTCAGATATCAAAATTTTGAATATTTTATTATAATTTCTTTCTACAAAAGTATTACAAAATTAATAAACTAATTTCACAAAGGTTATGTATTAAAAAATTATAAACTAAGCGTTAGTCAGGCTGGAAGGAGACAACCGGACAATAAAACTAAATCAGTAATGTAAATAAACATTTTTATAAAAACTGAATTTAACTAACTGTTCAGTAAAGAACACCTTTAAAAATATCAATGTAACTCAATCTACCTTGAAGACAATCAGATAATATAGCCAAATCTATAACGTAAATAGCATATATTTTTATGAAAACTCAAGTTTCTCATTAACAAGCATTACAATTCTAAATAAATCTATATACATGTATATCAAATCTTTATAAGTACTATTATATGAAATATTGTATACAACAGCAAAATGAATATTGTGCTACTACTTATGACACTTGGCGAAGCCAAGCCTGCCAGTCAGAAAGAGTATCTTCCATTTTTGAACAGAATACCCCCTATGAAAGTGGAAGTACGTTTTGGATTATAGATGGCAGCTCCATCTGGGTCTTCCAATTTAGAGGTAGGAAGACCCAAGGCCATGACCTATCACCTCCAGGGGTATTAATTTGGAACAGGGACGCGGAGGACTTTGTGACCAGACACATTTTACATCTCAGTCGCCTTTAATGAACACAACGAATGAACCAGTATTCGAACTCATTACTTTCCGGTAACAAAAATGATGTCCTGGCTAGTTAACCAGGGCACAGTGGCCTAAAAAATTAATCAAACCTGGGCATGTAATTAATTTCAATAATTTTCACAAATTAAGATTTTTATGTTAATTATCTAAATATTTTTATTCATTTTTTAGTTCCACAAATCTAGTTGTTTTTGTGAAAATGAAGTACTAAAGGCATCAAAGGCAGTTAAAAATCTTAATCAGCCTACTATATTTTCCAAAATACTTGATAAAACTATTCCAGCTGATATTTTATATGAAGATGAAAAGGTATGAATGTTTTTTATATATTTTTATTATAATTATAAATTTTGAATTTTAAAACTAAAATAATAAATTTTGAAATTAAAATTTTGATGTTCTCATTCAAATGAAGATATTTTATTATTTAAAGAATTAGAAATTCTCATCAAAATTGGATATTGTTGTACCTTTGAAATTATCTTTGCATGAAATATTGTGCTGAAATTTGCAGATAAATTGTTATAAAAGCAATTATTTTTAATTTATATAATTAAAGTACTAATTATTCAGCTTTGAAATCAAACATCTAAACATAATGAAACTATTGCAGTGTACATTTACTTATTTTTTTTCTTATGTTTAACATGGGATGCTGTTATGTGTAAATGCTACTATTATAATATTTTTGTTATTTATACTTGCCTGTATATTTAGAAATGTTCTCAATGAAATAATACTTATTCTATATCATAGAATCTTTACTTCAAATCAGAACTTATGTTATATAACTTATTCATGTTTAACTGTACTTAGTAAGTTCGTATATTATTGTGTGGAAGCGAAAGCTTAGTTACACACCATATTTTAAACTGAAAGCTATAGAGAAGGCAAATAAGAAATTGCAATGAACATGTTAAAGTAAGGTGAAATATAAAGCATGTGCTATACAAAAGAAAAAATTTATCCTCCTTGCAGTTTGAAAAGAATACATTTCTATCTCTTAATTATTAACGAAACAAATATATATTATATTTTTAAAAAACTATGTCTAACCTCATGTTAGAAGTTATTAAAATTTGATAAGTTTTACAAATCGATAAGTTTTACTAAATATTTATTATAATGTGTTGTAATAAATATTTTTTCTGTACCATTTATTATATTTTTAATCATATTGTGTATTTTTTATTTTATGTGACACTCACATTATCAACTGTTTATATTTTTGACTTTGCCCAAGTTATTGATGTGGATTATACACCACTGCAAATTAAATACAGGGAAATATGTTACTTAAATAATAAAGACCATTTCCTTATAGTTTTCAGCTTTCATCTTTCTGCTCTAATTTTTACTTTATTTTATTTTATTTACTTTATTTGATTTTTCTAATTTCTTTCATAAGTATGTGTAAACCTACACACATGGCTTTTTCTGTTCTTACTTAAATATATATCTCTCAATGTCAAATGAAGTGGCAATCCTGGTATTTTTTGCTACTTATTGATCAATTATACAAATAAAATCAGTTTTATATATTTTTTTATTTTTTTGGTGAAACATGATAAATTGACATATTTGGGTGCACCTTGTGTATTTATCATGATAATGCAAAATTTTCCTTAACTCTCAAAAATCTATTACAAAATCAGAATATAAAAACGCATCTATAGGTTGTTATCAAAATAATGGGAATACCTTAAATATTTATTAAATCCTTCATTAGTATGGTGTAAAACTGTCTTTGGCATGTTATACAATTGTTTGCTTAGGAATCAAATCACACACAATGCAAGTGCAGAATAGTGTTTTGAGAATTACTTTACCATTCTTCATGAAAGTATTAGGAAAGTTAGGGTAAGATGCTGATGGTGAATATTAGTTCCATACTGAACATTTTAAAATAGACGATAATATTTAATTATATTGTGGTTTGGGGACTGTGCAGGCCAAGGTATAGATGTTCAGCTTCTTCCTCATGTTCATGAAACTATGATTGAAGAAGTATCACTGCATGGATAGGTGCATTATCATCTTGAAAAAGTTCATTTTTTGCAGGAAACAAAGTTTGCAACATAGGATTGACCTTAATCAGCTAAAATTTATCTACTTTTTCCCAGTAATTCTTTACTTTAGTGTTGCAATTGGTCCATCAGAAAACTATCCCACAGCTGTGCTCACATCATGACAGTTTCACATCTATACTTGGCAATTGGAAGGAGACAGTGACTGTCTCCTTCCAATTGTCAATAATAGAGGTTTTCTGTGAGTATCTTTTGTGCATATGCACATGTCCTCTTGTAGGGAAAAGTATGTAAAGCTACAAGAGGACATGTGCATGTATTCCTCAGACCATATTACTTTCTAACAGTTACCAATCAACCTTGTTTTGTGACTGTGGCACCACTATAGAAGGTGTTTGGCATTAAATCTGTGTCAAGTGGCTTGGAAATCGCTGCCCTGCATAGATATTCTATTTATCAAGGTGTTTTATAATTCTAACCATTGATACTTGAAAATCCAGATGCTTATTGATCTCTCTGATCACTTTTGTTACAATTTATTACATTTTGACATTACAATCTGTTTTAATCAGTCTTTTTCACTGAGCTTCTCTTTCCATCCACTATTTCCCTTTGCTGAGATTGTCTTGTTGTTCTGTGTGTAAACTATCATGACATTAGACAACGTATCTCTAGAAATGTTTAACATTTGAGATGCTTCAGTCACACTTGCTACAGCAAAAGAGCCTTTCACATTTTGACCTGACATTTTATGGTTTTGAAAAAACCCAAGACTAAATAAAGCTACTTACTACCAGAATATATTCATTTCTATTTATAGAAAGAAATTAGTACTATTATATTTTTATGGTTACAAGTATATTTAAAACTGGTATTTTTTTTTGTAGGTGTTTCTATTATTTTGATAACCACACTTAATGCATATTTTTTTATTTTTAAAAAGAAGTATGCGAATTTCTAGAAAACTACTAGATATTTTCAACGATTGCAAATAAAGATTAAATTTAGAATAGTAAAAAGAGAATTTTAATTTCAACATTAATTCTCTATATTAAAAGAAAGAATGGTTTAAGTAATTTGTAATAATACTTAAAAAAAAAAAAAAAAAAAAAAAAAAAAAAACCTTGTCTTAAGACTAGGTGCATGTTCAGGCAATAGAATGTGCCAAAATGGCTAACTGTGTCAGAATGCGTTTCTATTACAAAACTTTCGTTTTATGAAGCAACATGATTGTCTTCATGCTCAAAATTTGTTTTCTTTGCTAGTAACACTTGAAGTATTTGATTAGTAATTTGTTATTTGATTACTGTAAACTTTTAAAGTGGTTGATTTAATATTTGTTTTACAATTTTTTAAAGTTAAGTTTTTGAAGATTAGTTTGTAGATTATTTTATTTTTTAAAGTAAAAATTTATTTTGAAAGTTTATAAAATAAATTTATTTGCATATTGGTTTCATTGTTTTGAATTATTATTTGAAATTATTGTTTTCCTCACGCATTATATATGGCCATACATAATCAATCTGAGAACATCATGGCATTATTTTTATGAGCCATGAAATCTGTCTGTTCTCTTACCAGTGCTGATAATTCTGCAAGCAATGATTAAGCGAGACATTTTGTGTGCTTAATATTATTTTGTATATTAAGATTTGTATATAAATATTATATATATTTATATTTAGGTTTATTCAGAATTGTAATGCTGATTAATTAGAAACTCTAGATTTTTTTGTAAGAATATGTTTTCATTATAAATTTATTTTTATTTCTCAGTTTAAATCGAGGATAAATTGCACTACACTGAGGTTTTTTTTAAATGGGTGGTACTGTCTGTTTAATTGAAATTAGTTTTCATAAAAAGTCATTTTATTTACTTGATAGATTCAGCATTATTGCCAGATTGTCATTCGTTGCAGACTGTGTAATACTTAGTTTTTGTTTGTTTTTATCATATATCTTTGTGAAATTATTTCTAGTTATTAGCATTTCAATATTTCTATATTAGTTAACAATAATGAAATATTGAAAATAGGGCTTGGTTGCAAAATTGAGTGCGTTTGAGGGAGAGTGATTGGTATTTAACTAGATATTGCATGTAGTGACGTAAATTAGGTTGGGAAGATAACTGTGCAGTGCTTGGCATAAAATTTGGAAATCACCCCTAACCACCACAGTTACGTAGGCTTTTATCAAAACTTCTTTTGTACAAATTTGTAGATGATTAATAGCAGCATGGGCAGTGTAAAATAAATCAATAAAAATGAAATAAATTCCAGAAATTATTGCTGCAGTAGTTGCTATAAATGTCTAAAAAGTAAATAAATTAATGTATTATTGATAGTTTTTATTCTTTCATAAGCTGGATTGGGATGCATTTAGAAAGTTTGAAATAAATTTGTTAATTTGAAATAATTCATATACTGATAGTGAATTACATGTTTTCCACATAACCATTATTATTTTACTAGCTGACCCTTTGTTTAATTCTGACTTTTATGGTTAACAGTTTCAATGATTTATATATATAAAGAAAAATTAATTTTTTTTAGATAGAATAGAATGATTTGTAAATTCATTTAAAATTTTTTAGGAAATGCAAGTTTTTAGTAAATGGGATCAATTGTAGCTAGAGGGACATGGTTAACTATAGTTTTTTTTATTTAAATTTGATTTTTTGCAACTCAATAATATTGAATGATTTTTGGTTGCAGTTTTATTCAAATATTTTTATAAAATTGATATTACTTTAGGATTCTTCTTGTAGAAGCCATGAAAGTGTTTCCTTTTTTCACTAATCATAACTTATACTTTCTTAGATTATTTCAGTTAACTTACTTAGGTATTATACATGAACTTTCTTATCACTATTTTTTGTTTGACAAATTTAAATGCATTCTGCACTTACAAAAGTTTTTTTAATTGAGCTGTAAACTAATTTGAATATTTAATTTTAAGATAATGAATAAATTTATTATATTTATCTTTGTATTTGTTCTGATGTATCAGTCTTATATTAATATATTCTTAGATATATTGTATTAAAATATGTTAAAGTTATTTTGTCAAGTGTTTATTTAATCATGAAATTTCTTGCAAACTCGAAAATAATTATTTAAAAATATATGAATTTTCAGTGCATGGCATTTCGAGATGTTTCACCTCAAGCTCCTGTGCATTTCTTAGTAATACCACGTAAAATTATTCCTATGTTAAGTGATGCTTCACCTGAAGATACTCAGGTTATCTATTTTATTTAAAATTTATAATTATATTTAATCATGTTTGTTTTAAATTTAATGTTCTTCATTTCATACCTTTTATTTTCTAGAATAAAATAATTTATAGAAGACTGCATTAATAAATTCAAGTTGAGGTTTTTCATATTTTTTTATTAAATTTTTTTTTTGATAAAATTACTAATAATCATAAAATTAGGTTCTGAAAGTCACTGAAAATGTATTCATATGTAATGTACTAAATTTCATAAATGTTAATGCAATATTTTGTTTTGAATTTATTAAAATTGCTGTAATTTTTTTATTTTTATGAAAATATTCATAGCAAAAAATGCAAATCTGAGGAAGTTAACTGTAACTTCCTTTTCTTAACCTAAAAATTCAATAAATATTGCTTTTTTTCTGTATTTTTTAGCACAACAGTTTTTTTATTTTATGCCTACTGTATTTCAACAGATTGTTAGACTGGAGTAATTTTTTCTATGTAGTAATTTAGTTTATTTAGTTTCTAAATCAAAGACTCAAGTTTCTAAAGCAGTGGAATAATATTTTTGAATTTGTTCTTCAAATAATATGGCTGATTTCAGGGTTACTATATCAAAGATGAATAATTCTCTTTATCTTATCAAATGTGGAAGTATAAAGTTTATATTTTCATATTTGAGAGAAAATTAGAATGTGATAACAGAAAATAAACTAGAATAATGTAAAATAAGAGAAACAAGAATAGTGTAAAAGAAGAGAAACAAGAATGTTGTAAGGGAAGATAAACCTGCTGAACCAGATAATCAATTGGATAAAGATGATAGAAATGCATATGCTACAATAGGATTACTTGTAGAAGACAATCATTTTAGGCATATTAGAAAATGTAGAACATCTAAAGAAATTTGGATTTCTCTTCAGAATCATAAATCAACACTTTTAAATAAAGTTAGGATATTTAAACACTTAGGCACTCTTGAATTGAATGAGGAAGATGACATGGAAAACCATATGAGTAAGATGTCAGCATTAATTTATCAGCTTTCTACATTTTTTGAAAATTTAGGAGAATAGCTAACAGTTGCATTGTTAAGTAGTCTTCCATTTATTCCAAGTTATTCTTTGATAATTGCATTAAAAACTAGACCACTATGAAATCCTATATAAGAATTAGTCAAGAACAAGTTAATTGAAAAAGATTTGAGGGAAAGAAATTTAATATATGTATAAGAACAAGAAAAATCGCTTAAAGGTAATTTGAAGCATCTCAGAAATTTCCAGTCAAGGAAAAAAATTGTTATTTCCGTTTAAAACCAGATCATGATAAAACTAACTAGAAAATATAAAGTTTTGTGAAAGAAAAAGTCAAGAAAGGTGACAATAAGATCATAATTCCAACTTTGTTGACATTATGGCATCTGATTTAGCAGATCTCATATAATTTATAAGGTTTTATTTCGAATATATCATTGATTATGGTCCATAACATAGATTCTAGGGCAAGTTTTCATATGGCAAACAATTTATAGTTTTTCAGTAAACAAGATAAGTATATTAGAGAAAAACTTTTACTTTGTGAATGGTGAGTGCCTTATTACAGCTGTTAAAGGTGAGGGATTTTTTCATTATAAAGGTAATAAAAATAAAGTACATGAAACTCTTAGTTAAGCTATAATCACAGCAAATTTTTTATAAAACAGATTGCCCGCTAGAAAACAGGGAGTTACTCTTTATAAAAAATGGTGCAATAAAATAACTAACTTAGTAGAAATAAAGATTTGATTGTGAAAATAAAGATGCTCATTGATTCTAGAAAATCAACTATATAAATTTAATGAAAAAACAGTAAGCAGTAAATAGGATTGTAGTATATGGGGGAATCTTGAGGACACTCTAAAAATGCAATATTTTTTCCAAAATAAGACCTATTTTGTAATTTTTATAACTGTTTTTTGATTAAAAAAAAAAAAATTGGAGCATTTTTGATTTTTGAAATTTAAACAAAAAAAAAAAAACGTGTTTTTCATTAAAAAATTACGTCCTTTTCACTAAAATATATATTTTTAGTATTTTTGGTTAAAAAAAAAAAAAAGAGCTTTTTTCACTTTTAAAATTTCGACAAAAAAATTCGGTTTCTATTGAAAAAAATGATCACTAAAAAATGCATTATTTTTATGTTTGTAAGCAGTTTTTTTTTTTGGCTAAAAATTGAGCTGTTTTATATATACATTTTTTTACCCCATATATATATATATATATATATATATATATATATTAAAATGTTATGTTTTTTAATAAGAAATGCAATATTTTTGTAAATTTATTGAAAAGGATAAGATAAAAGTCATTCTATGTGTTTTTTTTTTAAAAAAAGATTAAGATTTAAATTTCTTCCAACTTGTAATCATAATATATATCATTTATTTTACTTTTGTAATGGAATAGATTATTTTTACTTAAGTTTTTAACTGCTTTTTCAGATAAATCACCATGGCAAGAACTTTAGTAAAATTCTTTTTTATTGATGTTAATTAATTTTGCAATTAGAAGATCCAAATTTTGTTTTGACTTTTTTCAAAGGTATTAAATTGTATTTTCCAACTTCTAAATTTCTCAATTTAAAAGTTTCAGGATATATATTCTTTTTGATGTTTTTGAATTCTTCCATTTATGATATTTCATTATTTTAAATGATTTTACATTTTAAAAAATATTTTCTGAAAATATATATAATATAATGCATTATTTCATCTACTAGTTCAAGTGCTTTTTCTTTTACATCTTTATTTTCAACTTGTAAAATTAATTCTTTTACTTGATCAATATATTTCATTATTAAATCATCAATTCCATATGTTATTTATTTTATTGATTTCTATCTAATTATTAATTAATTTTGAACTCTCTGTTATTTCTACACTTCATATCTAAGTATTTTATTTCTTCTATTTATTGCAAACTACTTTTTTGAATGGATTTCTTATATTGACAACATTTATATAGAGAGCTCATAGGACTTGATATTCTTGGACATTTAGGTACATCAGTATCAACAGCTGGTATATTTAATTCCATAAATATTTCTTTTTCAATTGTTCCTCCTTTATAAGCAAATGTACCATCATGTTAATTCTCAATTGGCTGTAAATATTTTATAATTTCAGTTATTGTGGTTTTGTTAAATGTATCCAACTAATTTCTCTGACAATTTTTTATTCCTTGAAAACTAAATCTTTGTATGTTGAATATCAATGTTATATCAGTCATTTTATTTTAAATGCATTTTTATAAAGCTTTATGAATAATTTTAAAAAGATATAAAACATGAAAGATATAAAAAAAATGAAGCATAAAAAATATTAAAGATAGAAAATATGGAAAATATTATAAGAGATTAACTTCAGGAATTCCAGTTTCTTGAATTGTTTCAAGATCAAAAAATGGATATTTTTCAGTATAATCAAGTCTACATTTTCTCACTAATTTTTTTGATCTTGTATGAAAGTAGGATATTTCTGTTAAACACACCTTTTCAATCAACTCTTGTTTCATAAAGCATTTATGATCATTCATTAGCCATCTCCAACAATTTTTACATCTCATTTCACCACAGTTATGATCCGTATGTTTTCTTTCTAATGTACTTATATTTCTTTTACACTTTAAACATTTCCATAATATTTTACAAACACTATAACCTTTATTACAATTAGAATTTTGTACAAAATATCTATTACATTTTAATGGACATTTGTAACGATTAGTTTTCTTATAGCCTGTTTTGCAGTAATTACAATAATGATCTTTACCTAGAAATCATGTAATAGTAGTAATTACATTAAAATGATTTTGAATCTTGTATACGTCAATACATGTAGATTTATATTCTCTAGAATATAAACTTTGATTACAGTTTTCTCTGCAGTAAATATTAATTTGAATATCTAAAAATTGTTCAAATATTTTAACTCTTCTAAGCTACATGTTTGTAAAGGAATATTACATAAATTATATAGTTTTGCTGCTAATGCTTTTCTTAGTAAAAACTTTTTTCTAATATATGCTATATCATTTTCTTTTCTTTTTGAGAGTTTAATTTATCATATAATAATTTTGGATTTTAAACAGCTAGAGCAGTTACAATCTAAACATATATTATCATTATTTTTTATTTGAGAAATTCTTCTTTTCTTTGAAGAATCTGTTACATTCTTATATTCATTCTTAATTCACATTCTTAATGATTTATGTCTACCTCCTTCTGGTAATTCAATTATATGAAAATCAAAAATACATTCAGTTGTATCAAGTTTTTTGTATTCAATCTTATTATTTAATGTTTCTAAACATACTTCATAAGCATCTTTAATTCACGTAATTTTAGGATGAAAAGGTGCACTTAATTTTAGATTATGCACAATTATACCAACTTTACTATTTATATTTCTGGCTTTTCTAAATAAATCTGATAAAATATTATATTATTGTACAAGCTTAATTTTATTTATCTCCACAATCTTATAAATTTTTCTATGAGTCATATATTTCTTTATATATTTACTTTTCATTTCAATAATTTCATAATCAGGTTTAATAAAATCATTTAGTTTTACTTTTCATTTAATTTTTATATTTTTTACATATTCAAAATTTTTAGTATCTTCATTAAATTTTAAATTATATGAATAAAATAATTTTTTTTATATTTTCTCTCTTCTTTGGATATTTAATAAATGATTTCTTGTTTAGTACATTAATAATTAATTATTAAATATATTTTTCAAGTAACTAGTTTTATTAAATATGTTCATTAAATATTTTTTTCTTATAATTTTTGTAATGTGCAAAGATCCTCTTAATGTATAAACCCAAACATCTAACAAATCACAATTATCTTTAAGCTCTTCAAATATATTTTTAAATATTAATTGCTTAAAATAATGTAATTTTAATATTCTTTTTATGTGTAATTCTATTATTCTCATATTATCATAACTATCTAATTTAAAATCTGGCTTTCTAAAAATACAACTATATGATTTTTTCTATGTCTTAAACTATCATATTCTAGTTTTATTCTAAGTGTAAATAGATTGATATTCAATAATAATACTTTTGTAAATTTTTTTTCTAACATTTATTTAAATATAAAATAGTGTCCTCTTAAAATAACCAATTATCTTAACTTGCTTGTGTAAATATAGCAAAATATGTTATTGTCTATTTTTTATTCCCCATTTTGGGGGGTGGGATGTTCTACCTTAATGTTTTTTTTTATCTTTTAATAACAATTTTTGGGGTGATAGAATTCTTTCTACCAAAATAATCAATTTTGAAGGGAATATGTGAGTTACACACCCTTAATTTTGAATTAAATTTTTTATTTATCCAACTATTATATTCTTCTTGATAATGTAACCTTTTTACTAATAACTTGTTTTTTTTTATTATTTTTTCGATTTGCAAACATATATGTTACAAGTAAATAAAAGATAATTATTAATATGGACAAACAGGTTATTTTCATGCTACTAAGTTTTGCAAATCTGTAGGCTAGAGATTTAAACATTTGTTGGAAAATAAACAATCTAAAGAATTAATATATTATTATAAATAAAAGCGACGGCTGGAATTCCATCCATCACTTTTTAGATATTAAAAAAGGAAATAAAGATGAAAATTACAATAAAATTATATCAGGTACATACATTCCATAAGAATTAATTTTAAGTATATCTTTATGGGTATCCAATGATTTTTATGATAAAGTTTATTAAAAAGCTAAAAATTATTATGTTAATGAATTCAATAAAAAATATAAAAATGTTAATAAATTACAAAAAAGATTAGATACAGTACTTGTTGAAACAGAAAAAATTAGAATTAAAAATGAAAAATATAAAGATGATGTAGCTTCTAAAACTACATAACTTAGAAAATTAAATATGTTAATTATTATACAAAAAAATAAAGAAGATTCTGAATATCAATATTATGTTATTAGATGCCAAAAAGTTATTTATAATACTATGAATTTGAAAAAGAAATATCCTCAGTTATCTATAGCTCATGAAATGCCTTATAATCCTAATTTAATTAATTTGTATAATAGAAAATATATGATATATTGATACTACTACATACTTTAATCATATGAAATTCAAAGAACATAATTTTAAAAGATTTATAAAAGATGTGGAAAAATTGATTCCTAAATTAGATCAATTATATCTTTTTTATTTATCCAACTTTCTTCTGGATAATTTAACCATTTTACTAATACTTTATTACTTTTTTCTTTTATTTTTTCAATTTTGTATATAATCTTTTTTATTGTATTTAACTTATTCATTTTCATAATAAGTGCCTTTAATTTCTTTGTTGTTATTCTATATGTAATTGGAACTGTTTTTAATATTTCAGATATCATAAAAATTTCATCTGTAAATGTAAGATTATAACCTCCAGTAAAAGTTTCTTTATATTTTGAAATTCTTACTTTATCACTTTCTTTAAAATTTTTTTTGATTATCTTTTTTACATACAAATTATTGTATATAATATTTTCTATTTTACTTGCTTCTGTTGGTG
Organism: Latrodectus geometricus; assembly: GCA_026290005.1. Taxonomy (NCBI): domain Eukaryota; kingdom Metazoa; phylum Arthropoda; class Arachnida; order Araneae; family Theridiidae; genus Latrodectus; species Latrodectus geometricus. Next base: position 341 of record JAPDSC010089252.1, on the reverse strand, counting down.
TCATTTTAATAGATCTATGTTATTATGATTGTAAACTAATTTATCTAATACATCTATATATCTTCTTGCATTATTAGCTGATAAAGATTTTCTTATTTTTACATTTAAAGTTCTATTGAATTGTTCAACAGACCGAGCATTTAACTTTTGTATTATTGGTACCAAACCATTAAATATTATTTAAAAACACGTTGTGAAAACACATTTTGTGTTAAAGAAGATAAGAACTCTAAACTATAATCAGTTTGTATATTTGATGATCTTTTCTCTTTGAATATTTTTTTAAAAGCATTTGTTACTTCTTCACCTGTTTTTCTTATAATTGGAACAGCCCATGCATA
>JAPDSC010089235.1:10014-39290 GCA_026290005.1 Latrodectus geometricus | reverse complement strand
TTGGCGGTCAACAATATTTTTGAGCTGATTTAAGATAGGTCAGATTTTTAGAGGGTAAGCAACCGCAACAATAATCTTAAAATCTGTTTTTGTTTATTATAAAAGAATCATCTGAATTTTTTAAAACATTTTTCTCTTTTATTCTTAAACAAGTGAGGAGAATCTTGGAAAAAGATGGTAAATGTAAATTTTCAGAATAAAGATCTCACTCTCGCTAAAAAATTGTTTTACAAAAAAAAAAAGTTATTTAAATATTAGTATTAAATTAAAAATAATTAATAATAATTGTTGTTGATATTCGCTTTTTAGAAAAATAAAATTATATATTTCTTTACAGCAAATAATAAAAATGAATGGAAAAATCGATGAGAAAGAGGAATTGTTATTTGAAATATTGCAGGGAAGCAATAAATAACAAATAAATTCGTAGGATTAAAGCGGCTAAAGAAACAACTTTATTGGAAGGCAGAAGAAGTCTCATCGGGGACCGCTTCTATTGTTATACACAAATAAGGAAAAAAAAAAAGGGTTTTATTTTGCATCTGAACAATTCTCTTCGACTGTCATCAGCTGTCCTATTCTGCTGAATGTTGTTGATAGTTGCAATTCAAGTACGAGAAGAAAACTTTTCCGTATCATCTTAGCTTTATTTTAACTAAAAAAGCCTATTCATCATTTGTTACATTACTAATGAAGAGAGCATTTCTGTTTAGGATAATAAAAGAAGTTGAGTCATCGCATACAGAACGTGTGTCAAGAAATACGATTTATTAATTCTTAAACACTTTCTAGTACTATATAAAAGGATTTGAAACTGTTGCTTTTAGTTTTTAATTTTAACTGAGTCAAATCATTTGAGTTTGAAAAAATAAAAGTAGTTAATAATAAAGTGATCGTATTACTTATCAGAAGATACCAAGTCCTAGAAAAGATAGCTTTTACAAGCAGAAAATTGATCATCTTATAATATGGAAGTAATAACATGTATTGGACACACGCACGCATATATATCTATCATCGCGTAGAGGGCAATTTAATAGCCGAAAGCCGTAGTAAGACAATTTAATATCTATTACGTGCCCCTATCCTGTCTAGTGGATAGCGTACCTCACTACGGATGGGGAGGACCTGGATTCGAACCCCTGCTCGGGCATGGATGTACTTTCTTCTTCTCTGTGTTTCTTGTCCTTTCCTGCGATGATGGATGGATGTGGCTCGCTATATAAATGGGTTTATGGTGGTGTGACGTGGGTAATGCTATTCGCCTCAGTGACTTGATCCACAGGTGCCCACCGGGTCAACGCTAAATGAGTTTCCAGCCTTGTGGGGGCAAAGGGTTGATCACCCAAGTGTCCGCCTTAAGAATAAAATATTTATCTTGTTAATTGCGTTACAGTGCAATCTTTGTACACAGAAACATCCCCTGGCACTCTACCGGAAATCAATTTCGATCTGTAGTTATGGCTTTAACATGACTCTTTATACATTTCAAAATTTATTATTTTATTTATATTCTTTTTTCAATTATTATTATTAGTAAAAACTCTCCATACGTGTAATTATATAATTCGTTCAAATTTTCAATTGTTAATTACATTTTATTCATCCACTCAAGTTCAAATACATTTTTTTCAAACATTAATTCATTAATTAAATTAATTAATTTTGGTTATATATGGGATAAAAAAATTTATTTTATATAAATTATTTATCAGGATATAAATTAGTAGGAATAAATATCGTCAGTGGGGGGAGGAGTCGAAGCGTGTTGATATGGAAAGAAATTTCTATTTCAGATTCGTTTTTCATTCTGGTTCAAGTCTGATTCAAGAAGGGAACAAAATGGAAAAAAGAAATATATGAATAAATCAATGAGAGAAATGTGTGTATATGTGAGAGAGAGAAAAATTTTCAAACTTAAAAAACGAATGAAAATTATTTAAAAAGTAGTTCTTCCGTATAGCGAAGAAAGAAATTTGTCTGGAAATGGCAAAGTCGGTAGAGCGTTGGCTTAGAATTTTCATGTTTTCGGATCTCGTCGAAGTATACATAAGAGATTAAGCACTTATTATTCATTTTTGAGTTTAGTTACTTTTTATTAACTAAATTTTGTTTATTACAATATATTCGCTTGCTTTCTTCCCCCACCCCTTTTTTTTTTGTTGATCTAAGTAGGAACTGATTTAAAAAATATGTGTTTTGCCTTTTCCTTCTCTTCCTTTTTTTTTTTGCAAAAGTCAATTTTTTACGACAATCATAACATTGTCATTTTATCGTTGGCAACAGCTTAGCGATAAGCGCCAACGTCTCTCTTCATCATCGGAATTCGTTCCCAAAGTGCTTATTTAAAAATACTATGATGGTTCAAGGTTGTTGTTGTTGCATATCCCCGAGATTAGCAGAGCTAAATTAAATCCATTAAACTGTGCACCCTGAAGAAGTCCAAAACTAAAAGTGGATTGTCGGTAAGTTCCTGCCTGAGGAGGCCCAGACAAGCAAGAATGTGTTCAGGTAAAATCTCCATAAAACACTTTTGGCAGTCTTCAAATTGCTTAGATCTTTCAGAGAGCTTCATAGTTTTAAAGTGTCTACTGAGAAAACGAGTAAGTGTGGTTTGATCCTGTTTTCGGCATACAAGTGCCAGAGGACGGGCGACTGCCATATGGTTTAAGGTATTATAATCAAACGAATGCAAGAACTTTACACAAAATCCACACATTTATTTGAGCATTGTTCTAATAAAAATACCACCATATGTAAATTTTATTTTTGTATCATATTGACGTTTTAAAAATATATATTATTAAATCGGTGAAAATGTGCTTTAGGTCCCCTACTTGGCGCGTTTTCAAAATGGCCGATGCCAAAGCGAAGATTCTACCGCTATTTCAAAGTGAAACTTAATTATTGACAAATGAAAAGGTTAAAACAAAAGAGTAATTAATGAGCATGCACGAAAAAGAGCTTCAAATTCGCGAGTTGGCGAAGTAGGGGACCTAAAGCGCAATTTAACCATTAAATCGTTTCATGAGAAATCTTAATTTTATGATATGGAATTGATGTTCATGGATTAAAATAAATTTTCTATTTAATAATTGATGTCTATAAGTCATATGAAATAATCACAGAAGCTGGTCGAGTACGAAGTATAGGAATAATACCTAAACCCATATAATACTGGCTTGTGGAAGCTTAATCGCACTAAACTTTCTTAAGTTGAAGTACCTCTCCATACAGTCAAATGGAAAAGTTTGGAGTTGGAAGTGCCAGAGCAGATATGAACCACCTCACTTGATCTTCGTTGAAACTTACACGGTGAATGAAAGATAAAAAACTAAATGAAAAGATAACGTTGTGGATTAAATACATCCGACGACAGATATCAACTATCCTCCAATCTAGATAGTCCATAACGATTACGATAAAAAACTATTATATAATTAATAATTACATTAAATCATGTATTTATTAATACTAAAATGCAGATAATGTATATGCAAATCATGTATCTTAAATATATTTTAGTATATTTCGTGTTATAGTACCAAAAATTTTGTAATTATGGATTTTCCTTAATACTACCAAATTTTTCCTTTGTAGATATTGCATTAAATCAATCAATAAATTTCAATTAAGTATTTCATGGATAACTTTTTATCTAAGAGTTTCCCAGTATGTTACCCGTCAGAAATCTAAAAAATTTTAAGAAAAATGAGACAATAAATTACGTCATTTTAGCTAAAATTTTCCAGACCCTACAATGATACAGCTATCACTACTATAACGTATGTTAAGTACAGTTGTGCTAACACACTCTTCATAATTTCAACATTAAACATTCTATTGTTATTGATAATAACCTGCATAATGTTGAAAAAGAAGCCTTCAATCTGCAGTTTTGAAAATCCAGTCATAGCACACACAGCTTTCAATAAAAGAGATAATAATTTACATTTTGAATTACTTTTAAGATATGTGATCATCAGCAATGACATTAAGAAAATTATCATTAATTTCTTAATGCATTCATAAATTAAAGATTATATACTAAAATCAACCGGATGGTTTATCCAAGCAATATAACACGCAATACCATAATCAGACTTATTGAAAATTTGAGTTAATACCCCTAGAAGATCACCAGTTAATATTCAGTTATGAGAGAACTGGTTATCACATTTCTACTTCCCACTTGTTTAGAATTGGAAAGATGTATGTAACTAATACCTTACAAAAAAAAATTCTAACTTTTAGGCTATATCTTACGAATTGACAAATTACAGTATACTAATTAAATACTTATTTCTTAAATATATAAGAAATCACTAATATTTCGTAACAAGCATTCGATAACAGTTATTGGTAACTGGGTACCTACATGGGTAACCGTAACAAAGTAAATTGTTACCTATCATGTATTACAGAAGTAAAAAATGCAACTTTTAAACAATATCTTACGAAGTGACAAATTACAGTATACTAATTAAATTCTTATTTCTTAAACATATAAAGAATAACTAATACTTCGTAACAAGTATTCGATAATAGTGATTGATAACTGGGTTTTTGACATAGGTAACCGTCACAAAGTAAATTGTTACCTATCATATATTAAGGAAGTAAAAAACACAACACATAAATATGAAACAGTAGAATTGCCTTGGAATATAAAATAAAGTGTTTCATCAAAATATTTTTGGAAGCAGAAAGCGATACTTCATTGAAATAAAATCAATGGACTCCGTTAAAAGAACGTGAAGAGAAAAAAGATACCCGTGAATTATATTTCACACTTTAAATGGAAGTTTCGACATGGTGACGCCTGGAGAAAACCATTTATTTGCTGCTATCAATGAGCGCACGTGCCTTTTAGGTGAGATGACGGGCAGAGAGTCATAAATCAGTTTCCACCACAGTCTCCGATTTCTCAGGGAAAGATGATGTGCTGCTTTTCTGAAATTCATTTTATTACGCTGCTTTCTCTTTTACGGGGAGGGGCATTTTTTCTCGGTTCTGAAAGTATATGGTTGGTTATATTTTAACCACACACAATGGCGAACACCCCAGAAAGTGGTTTTTATTCTTCCAAAGGAAAGAAAAACGATTTCTTTTCTAACAAAGAAATCAACAACCCCTTAGGAATACATAGATATAATGTGTAGTAACATTCAACGCCGTGTCATGAACAAAAAGTAATGACATAGGCTTCGAATAGTCTAGATATAGAGTCTTAGGCATTATTTTGAAAAGGTCACCTAAGTGGTTGTCTTTTGAGCATGGGGTTCCAGCCACTGTTCAACAATGAGTACCGATTCTTGACATTAAAATCTTGAACGGAACACCCAAATGTCCAGGAAAGTGGATTACAGAATCACGCCAGAGAGATATGTACTGAGATTCATCTTTCTACTCGCTCATCCGTGGGGGAAGATATTTGAGTTTTCCAGGTTTCCTCCCTTGCGACACGTGAATATGGTCCATTAAATTCTTCAACGGAACACCTCAACCCAAATGTCCAGGAAAGTGGATTACAGAATCACGCCAGAGGTTGTCGCAAGAGAGATAGGTACACAGATTCATCTTTCTACTCGCTCGCTCGTGGGAGAAGATATTTAAAAGTTTTCCAGGTTTCCTCCTTTGCGATGCGTGGATATGGCCAATTATCAATGAGAAGTACTCCCAGGAAAGTGATTATGCAGTAGACATCAAAATACAACAACATTAGCAACCCACAATGTGCCGCTTAAAGGTCATTTAATAAAAATATCAAGAACATTAAATTCAATTTAACTTTGAGATAAAGTGACTATATTGTTGTTTATTAAGTATCAGCTTGTTCAGACTAGTACCACTTTCAATCTTTTAGGACGCCATTTCCTTTCACCAGGTGAAAGGGAAGAAATCATAGAAAACTCGTATTCCTAAAAATGTAATAGTACGACAATAAAAGCAACATTCGTATACCGTTATATGTTTAACATAACCGAGTATAGCACATCGGTTCTTATGTTTATCACATTGAAAACAGCTGCTTTAGTTAAAGATACGGTCAAAATTTGTGTTTTAACAGCTAAATTAATTTGTAATGGTTTTAACCCTCCGTCATTCATGGTTTCCCAGAAGGAATATTCAAGGAAAACAGCTGACGTGATATCAACTGAAAACTTAGCGCTCTAGCTTTTACCAGTTCATGAATTCAATTCCTACATCAAGAATGAATTAAAGGCGTGGTTTGATATTCACTTGAATGTCCTGACCAAATTGAGTCCTCTTTTGGAGGAAAGGATTAACTTTTTTGCTTTATAATCGCTAGGTAAGAGCCTTGTTGATTTAAAGACTAGGAGAACACTCAAGAGCATCTGCGCATCCAAAACAAAACAAAACAAAAAAATTCCAGAGAAATAAAATTGCCAAATCTCTGTCCTTTTACCCGATAATCGCTATGATCGAACCCACTGCGTTTAAAATAAACTTCTTTGCAACATAATAGTGAGAGCTGACATTGTTCATTGTTTAATACATAGGTGGTTATTTCACTGTGGCTTTGTTATTAATTTACTCTTCACGGTGGAAGAATAGACGAATCACACAGCCTCGGATGCGTTAACGTCATGCCTATGACCCCAATGACGTCATATCTAAAAACTTCCATACATTAGCAACATAGTTAATTTATGTAGAGTTTTGTAACGGTGCCAATTTTTTTAGTTCATGTCAGAAAATCTTTAAGATAATGCTTCTGATCAAGTGTACATACACAAATGAGTATTTCATTCGACAATTGAAATAAATGTAATATACGATGTAAAGAATAACATAATCGGAAAAAAATTCTTTCGTTAAAAAATATTCATTTTCAACTTTGTTTATCATGTTATTACGGCAACCCTTTAACTATTTACAAAAACATAAAACCAATCAATGAACTCCACTGCAAATATCAAGAAATTGATTAAGAGAAAGTATTTTATGATACATTAAAGACAGAAGCCTTAGTGATGAAGGAAATTTATGATCAGAAGCAACCAATCAATGATCAATGATGACTGCTGAAAATGAAGAGCGTTTCCGGGGAGCTGATCTGTGAGTTAAATATTAAAAATGAGCCATCAATCACCATATTCAACCGAGAGAAATCTAGACTACGAAAGAGTTAAAAGTCACGATCATTTACTCGATCCATCAAATTGTGAATCAACCTACAGAGGTTCAAGCCCATAATTTATGCAACCAAAAGTAACAAAACCCATCCTTTATTCCAGTTTTTTTTTTTTTCATAATTTATCTGAGTATGATTTCCATTTATTTATAAAAGAATTGGGGGGGGTGATAAAGGGGATTTAGATTTCATTTCTAACACAGAAGAAAAGTATAATTCATCCAGTAAAGAAGCCGGGTTAAAAATTCTAGACGTAGGTGACGGGAAAAAGGTCAAATTACCAGCAATTAAATTAAGATTTGTCCATTCATTTCGATTCTAGCGAAGTAGCATTGATAAATTAGCCAAGTATAAGAAAGAATTTAGGAGTGTATGTCCAGATGATTATATGGATTCATGGCCTAAATGTAAAAGAACTAGAGTACCTGGTAATAAAGAATTTTACAACAAAATGACTGAGCCAGAAATATCGTATGAAGACTATCAACATGCCAAAACAGCGTGGAAAAGTCTAAACATTAAAAATTTAGGCAAGCATTCTGATTTGTATGTGAAGACTGATGTACTGATCTTAGCTGATATTTTCGAACATTCAAGATGTCTGTCTGAAAACCTATAAACTAGATCCTGCATGGTACTTCACTGCTCTTGGCCTATCATGGAATGAAATGGTAAAATCAACTGCAACCATATTACAACTATTAAATCTTTATGATATGATCCTCATGTTAGAAAAAGGAAACAGAGGGGGCATTTCCCAGTGTTTGTACTAGGTATAAATGCATAAAAAAGCTATGCCAAAAGTAAAGAATCTAATTATTTCGTATACCTAGATTCCAATAATTTATATAGCTGTGCAATGGAGCCAACTTCTGCCATATGATTGTTAGATATCGGTTATATCTTAGAAAACGACTTGGAATATCCTGCATATTTTCATGATTTCAATTTGAACCTTCCCCTAGGAGTTGAGAATAGAGTTCCTGATGATTCAAAACAGATAAAATTACTCACAACCCTATATAACGAAGAACATTATATGGTTCAATAAAAAGTTATGAAACAATTCTCAGAAATGAGTATTAAACTGAAAAAATTCCATACAGTTTTAGAGATTCTACAAGCACTGTGTCTGAAGAAATATATAGATTTAAACACAGAAATGCAAAGCAACTAATGATTTCGGAAAAGACTTTCATAAAGTCATAAATAACTCAGTCTTTGGAAAAACAATGGAAAATGTTGGAAAAATGCATATTTGACTCTACAGCGACCCCAAGAAAGGGGAAAAACTTATTGCTAAACCTAATTTTAAAGGAAGAACAATTTTTGAAGAAAAATTAGTCGCTATTCATAGGCATTAAACAAAAGTAATCTATGAATAACTCCTATATGTTGGAAATATCTATCCAATTATCTTAGATCTATTCAATCATTTAATATATGACATCTATTCTAATATAATGAAAGGTAAATATAAAAAAAAACATTAATTTATTATATATGGATACGTATAGCTTCATTTACGATATAAAAACACATCATTTATATGAAGATATGAAAGAAATGATCGATTATATTTTGATACCTTTAACTAAGCGGAAAATAATAGATATGGACAACAATAAATAAAAAAGTTTAGGGGAGGGGAATGGAAGATGAAAATATAGGAAAAATTTTGGAAAAATTAGTGATGCTGAGATCTAAAATGTATGCTTGTAAAACTAAAGAAAGTTTATTGAAAAAACCGAAATGTGTGAAGGGTTGTGTTGTGGAAAATAAGATATCCTTCGAGGACTATAAAACCTGCTTATTCTCAAAACAGATCCATGAATCTCATAAGAAGCACAAAACATGAAACTACTTCAAACATAATGAATAAGATTGCCCTATCCGGGGAGGATGGCATGCGACAATATTATCATTTGGTATTAACACTTAAGCCCTCGGTGACTACGCAATAAAAAATGAGAAATAAAGCGAAATAAATCTAACCGAAATATGTAATCAAGAAACATTTATAAACTCTTTCAATGAGCTGTAAAGGGAAGTAATAAAAACATATTTTTTAATTGATCAAAAACTATTAAATGGAAATACAATTTTTTATCGTATTGTGGTAAGGCAACGGCTCGACATTACCTTAAATACTTTCATCGAAACTAACAATTATTTTTCTTCTAATGTCCCAAGACGTTCGAGGAATTCAACCCTCTCAAATGGAGTTCATTGATGAAAGTATCATTGTTTCAACTTCTGAAATTCTGATAAGAAGTAATAAAATAATGAAATTCGAGTGCACACCTTACACAAATATTCAGTTGTTTTCTTTTTTTCATTTCCATTTAGTTGTTTATATATTTGTTATCTTTATATACATAAAATGTCTCACAAGTACATATATTTATATCCTCTTGGGGGAAAAAATCTTTTGACTTTGTCCTTAATATATAAGAATGCCCTACTTGTCAAGTCTGTGATGCTGGAACTCTGAATCTAGAATTCGTAAACAGCTGTTGGAATTGGACTTCTAGTAACACTGACCTGGGGAGACATTTTTCTATTTTTTTCAAGAATATTTTAGAGCAGTATAAATAATTGGGAAATAGTAATCCATTATTCTTCCGGTAGATGTCTATAGTGATCGGCATTTCGTGAGATATCTATCAAACAAATTCAAATTTATGCTCGTTGGAAAGGTAACATTTGAAATTAAAATATTCTCTTGCGGTTTTTGTTTGATTTATTCAGTTAGGAGAACAATATTTTAAAAATGGAAGACAACAAACAGAACATTTCGAACATTTTAGTTTTTCTTTTTTAATGGCGTAATTGCTAGCCAGGTGGCTAAAATTGTGAAAGGTGTTTATCAACCTATATAAGACCGTTACAAACAGTTAGGTACAATTCTGGTTTCGTAGATTCCGTCTGGGTATTTTTGATGTTAAAGATGCACGTCGCATGGATACAGCATCGACGAGAATGTCTATAAAATATAAAAAAATTATCGAAGTTGACTGCATGTCAGCAATCGTAGCTTCACGTAAAACCTAAAATCTACATGAAAACTGTTTTAAACAATTTTACAAAGCGAATCCGAAAGAAATTACATAAAGTTCACGTAAAAATAATGGATTTCCCCAACCTAGTATAAAATAATAATAGGTATTTTTAATTTTTTTTAATCCAACGTAACATTGCAGGTGCGTTGCTAATGGGTCATTTTGTTTAAATAGGGGAGTTATGACGCTTTTTCTATGCCTGATAAATTATAGTGCATCCATTGTTCAAAAGGGAGCCAAACCATAGTTTTTTGAGGGGCTATTGTTTTTAGAACGGGGTGGGTGCACGTTCTTTAAATATTAAATTGGTCCAGCTCTCTCATATTCCCACTACTTGTATAGACTTCATATTCTCAGTACACCACAATAGATCACTTTACTTACTTCATCAATAATTGCGTATCTCACTCAGTTCGCCGACATTCTCACTGTGTAACTGTTACCGTTAAAGTATATAATGCAGTTATTTCATAGAATATCTAGTTATTCCACGAAATAACTGATCGCGTCCGTTAAAGTGTGTAATACGTTAATAATTTGACACTTTAACTAGTTATTCTATGAAATAACTAGGTATTCTATAAATTAACTAATGATAGACAATTAAAATGAAAAAGAAGCAATTTATCTAATTTATGCAACGTATAAATGGTATTTATGGAAACGCACCATAAAATCATTTGTTACAGCAAGAATTACTAAAATGACACTTGGTATTACAAGGAACATTATTTCTGAAACAAAAACATTTTTTGCTAACACACTGGGTTTTACACGAACCTTTTTTAAATCCCTGACCAGTACCTAAACTTTGAGCTGTAGCAACCGACCTTAAACTAAAAAACGAGATATATGATATAGATTATTTTATACTTTAACGGGCTGAAGATCGTTATTCTAAGAAATAACTAGTTAAACATGCAATACAAGGGAGTTATAAACTTTAACGGACACGATCCGTTATTTTATAGAATACCTAGTTATTCCATGAAGAAACTGTATTATTTAACGGTAACATAAATATTAAATTACATTCACATTAAACCTTTAAGATTATAAACATATTCTCAAGTGATTACTTTCATTAAAAATTAGGCAAAAGGTCTACTATACAATCAGCTAGAAACTATACATAGATGTAAAATGGGAAAAGATTACAAAGAGTTTTTATTTATATAATAAGTTTAATAATTAAATTATATCTATATAAAATATCATATATTTAATATTATCACTTTAACTATTTTTCATTGTGTTTATATAATACGTTTTTTTAATCAGGTTCTTTTTCCGCAGACGTCTCTGTTTGAAGAAGTTTTGCCAAAAGCAGTTTTCTGGTTTTGCAATATATCTCAGAAATCTGGTTTTCTTCTAGACACTCGTCTTTGTAGAGAAGTTCATGTCAAATAAATTTAAAATTCCAATACTTATGCTAGGAGTGCCCCGAGAACTTAGAAATCTCAGGGTAAAATAAGAGTTATTTGTTTGATACAGACAAACGCAGAGATTTCATCTGCCAATAAACTTCTCCGCGAGGAAATTTCTTTTTACAAATCTCAGCTTATATTAGGTTGGGGAAAAAGTAATCCATTATTTTTTCGGTAGACGTCTGTAGTGATCGATATCTCGTGAGGTATCTATCAAACAGATTTATGCTCGTTGGAAAGGTGACATTTGACACACTAAAATATCCTCTTGCGGATTTTTGTTTGATTCATTCAGTTACGAGTACAAGGTTTTAAAAAAGGAAGACAACAAACAGAAAATTCGATACATTTTAGTTTTTCTTTTATAATGGCGAAAATGCTAACCAGGTGGCTAAAATTGTGAAATGTGTTTATCGTCCTCTATAAGACTGCAACAACCAGTTACGTACAATTTTTGTTTCGTCGATTCCGTTCGGGTATTTTTGATGTTAGAGATGCACCTCGCATGTGGATACAGCATCGTCGAAAATGTCTATAAAATATAAAAAAATGATCGAAGTTAACTGCATGTCAGCAGTCATAACGCGCAAGACCTAAAAATCTACATGAAAGCTGTTTTAAACCTTTTTACAAAGTGAATCCAAAAGAAGTTACATAAAGTTCACGTAAAAATAATGGATTTCTTTTACCCCAACCTAATATGAGAAAAAAATGATTTTCTCTCATTTGAGCAGAAGAATCGTATAAACAACACCTGGGAAGGGTTAATCACCCAGTGCTGGCCATTAGAAAAGGGGAAAAAAATTCACACATTTCTGCGTTACAATACATTAAGTGAAATTTAAAACCATAATTTTTTCTTAAATTTAATTATTTTCGCAAAAATCACAGAAATTTGGGGAAAAATATAATAAACGTCACGCATCCGAATTTTTCAACATCCCAGAAAATTACGACACGATGGTCAGTGAACAACAAATAATCGTTCAATTAGTCAAAAAGGAAGAGCCATTGTGACGTACTCCGTTTGATATGTTTATGACCGCTTTCTTTTCTGTGTCGCTTGGATTCTTGGATAAAATTAATGGTGGGTTTCTTCATCAATTTTGATTATCCTTTTTACCAATGAGAAATGATGCATTTTACTTCTAAATGCTGTTTCTAATGGTCGGGAAAGGTTCCCTTGATGAACAAGAGCATGGAACTTGCTCTCTTTTCCATTTCGCCGTCACTTCATAAATGGCAACTTCATTTTATTTTAAAATTTTATATGATTTAGAATGTTAACCTTCGATTTTATTCTTACTTTCTCTGTTGAAGCGCGATCCGACTTTAACACACTTATCTTAACGATTTTAATACACTTTTAACTCACGAATGTTATTTTGGGCAGGGATAACCTAGTTCGTTAAGGCATCAATCTCGCAATCGCAAGGTTATGGGTTTGATTCCCCACCCACTAAAGACCATCGTATTCACTAAAGACGGTTCACTGGGGCACGTAAAATACAGGGTGTCTATAAAAGAACTCCGGGGTTTTGAAGCGAAATATTTTAATGAAATAAAAAACATACATATATGTTTTATACATGACTGAAAAGCTTACATTTTCAAGTTTTTTTTTTAACTCTTACAAAGTTCTATATGAGCCCCGTTAGTGGCACGGTAGACGTCTAAACGGTATTCTACTTCCTTCTATGTCCTGGCGAGCATGTCTGGGGGGGAATTGCCACACAATTGACTATTCGTTCCCTGAGATGTTGAACATCACGAATTTTCTCTGCATACACAAGATTCTTGATATGCCCCCAGAAGAAATAATCCAACGGAGTCAGATCAGGGCTCCTTGGAGGCCATGGAATAGGTAGAATACCGTTCAGACGTCTGCCGTGCCACTAACGGGGCTTATATAGAACTTTACTAAGTGTTAAAAAAAAACTTGAAAATGTAAGCTTTTCAGTCATGTATAAAACATGCATGTATGTTTTTTATTTTATTAAAATATTTTGCCTCAAAACCCCGGAGTTCTTTTATAGACACCCTGCATGTCATGGTCGCATTTTTCAAAAACAACATTCACGTGTCATAAGAAAAAAACAGGAAAACTCCCAAGTATTCACTCTGAGAGACGTGCAACAACCATCTGTCGCTGTTCAAATGTAGTTGGGATCAGATTTTATACTCTAAAAAGCCCTTAAGCTGCGGAGGTTTTGACAATGCATTGTGGGAACAAAGGTGTTATTGCGCTATGAGGGTTATTACTGTATGTTGCGCTATAAGTGTAAATCTGTATTTCCACGGTGTTATTGCGCTATGAGAGGATTTTCATAGTAAGCTGCATTCATCGTTGCTAGGGAGTAAACTTTGGAAACTCCCAAGCACCCACCTCAACATATGTGCAAGCAATAGGTAGAAGCGACATCTATTTTCCATTCTTCATCAATGGCTGGGTTCAAACCTGGATCATATCACTCGACCTCGGTTAGCCCGATCTTCAAAAGCTTATCGTTGCTGAACTATAGTTGGTCAGGTATCGAAGTTAGGACGGTTGGTCAATATCAGGTACGAATTCAGAGTACTAGAGCGACATCTTAGTCGATTAAATGATTACACTCCTCCTTTAGTTATTGAATACATGTTTAAGAGCTTATTGTTAGAAAGAACAAATCATTTGCCTATTTTATATTCCTGCTTATGATTTTCACATAAACTGCCATCCGGTTGCATAACGTAGAAATTTAACGAAAATTCCAGTTTTAAGTTGGAGTAGTTTACAGAGAAACGCAAGAAAGGAAACACTTTAAAAATACGAAACTAGAATAAACAAAAAAATCAATTTCGTCGTATATTGATTTAGGTCCTCCTTCTCCGAGAGGATGTAAAACACGCACACAAGCATTTGCTCGGAAAAAATTTGTTTGCCTAAGACAGATATATTACTCTGGAATTTTCTTATTGAAACAAACTAAGTCTGTGCACACTTCGTTTTCAAGGCCTTTGGCGACAATTCCCCATAAGGAATGAAAAAACGCATTTGGAGCAGTTCTTTAATTAAAACCAAGGGCTGATGTAAAATCGATTTTATTTGAAAATGAGATTTGAATTAGAGCTTATAAAAATGTTAAATTATTTATTCATCAGTAAGCAGGGAAGTTTTCAATTAAAATAAACATTAAGGAATTTTTATACTTAAAAGAACTTTCCTTTATTACAAAAGCACCCTTAGAGAGATTTAAATTTTGAAAATGTTTCTTTATGCATTTCGCTTAAAAACGCGATTGTATAGGGAAATAGTGGAGAAAAAAATCTTTATATGGATTTAATTTTTGAGCATTTAAATAGCCCCCCAAAATAGACTAATCATAATTATCTAGGATATTTCTGAGATATTTTGATACCGACAAACTAACATTCGAAGACCATTTTAAGGAATTTTAATAACCACTGCATAAATTGCCTTTCTTTAGCAGGTAGTAGGGCGTATTTACATATCGGAAGGGAGAAAACTAGGAAAAATTCCAAAGCACCCCACCTCGATAAACATGCATGCCGAAAGCAGAAACGCTATCTATATCATGTTATTTAACAATATATGAGATAAAAACAGGAAACTTTCACTCTAAACGGCACTGCCCTACCACTAAACCACGATAAGTCCATTTCTGGGACATTAGAAGAAAGTAATTTTGAACTGTTGTTATGTAATAAAAGCTAAAGTACTGATGTTATGCGCGTATTGTTACAACATGATTAAGAAGGTTGTGTTTATGCATCTTGTTGTTGTTTCCAATCCTATCTGGGGTAGTGGAGCTACACGAGATCCATAAGTTCATATACCTTCAAAAAATTAAGGAAGAGGAGAGGTCTCTCAAGAAACTCTTCCACGGTAAAATCGAGGCAAACAAGAATATGTTGAAGACTAGCATCATTGGAGTAACATTTTTTGTTGGTGGGGAAAAAGTTTGGAACGCCCGCTAAAAGTGGGACCCTTAGTGTGCCCACTGACAAATCTGCTGATTACGGCTTGGTCGGCACGTGTGCCCTGAAAGTGAAGGGCACCACCGGGACGCTTACGGGGGTACCAAACGTGATTTGGTGGGACAAGCCAGGCCTTATTGACAGTGTTTTTGCGGGTAGAAAATAACTCTGAGTAAGTGAGGGCCAGATTTGAAGAGGCTGGTAAGGAAGTACCCTCCTTAGCCAACTGATCAGCGCGTTTGTTACCAAGTAGACCCACATGAGAGGGTATCCACTGAAAATGGATGTCATGGGAGGCTCACAGATCCTTTAACAAAAGAAGTATTTCGACACTAGCTTGGTCTGTTACTCTCTCCCTATTGCACAGGTGTTGAATACTGCTACGACTGTCAGTGAAGATCCAGATATTCCCGAAGGTGGCTCTCCAATCCTGATACTTTTCAGACCTGATAAAATAGCTAAAAGTTCACTGCGTAGCATCTTTGTGTAGAGTGTTATTTGGCAATGGTTGAAAATGAGAGTTTCAAAACCCTTAACCTTATGGTAACTCACCCCTTAACCTTAATAACCTTAACCCCCTTAACTTTAACCTCAAGAGTCTCGCCTGCGCAGTTATGAATGCATGTCAGAGTGTTATTTCGTCACTTGACAATGGTTGAAAATAAGCATTCCAACCCTTAACCTAATGGTAACTTACCCCTTAACCTTAACCCTTTTAACTTTAACCTTAAGAGTCTCGCCTGTGCAGTCATGAATGCATATCAGAGTGTTATTTCGTCACTTGTAGATGGTTGAAAATAAGCATTCCAAACCCTTAACCTAATGGTAACTTACCCCTTAACCTTAATAACCTTAATAACCTTAACTTTAACCTTAAGAGTCTCGCCAGTGCAAGACTAAAAAAAGATGAAGAAAGAGGCATTCACACCTGAACTTACAATCGTGTTGAGTAAGCGAATGAATAAATACCGTAAGTGTCACAATCATATTGGTTGTTTAGTTAAAACCTCACAGTAAATGCTGACTACGTGAGTCGTTGCACAGTTGTTACAGACGAAGGAACAACAGATGCATCCCCTGGAAAATTCCTGGTGTCGTGTTAATTTTGTCCATGGTTACAACAATTCTAGCCACGAGATCTTCAGCTGTGTCCACAGGCGTCTCGTACACTAATAATTTCATGTGTCCTCAGAAATCGTTAGTATCTAGAAAAAAATTTGCAGTAGGTTGAGGTCTGGTGAACGAGGAGGCCAAGCCACAGGTCCGTTACTTCCAATACATTGCTGCTTCTTCTCTGAGGAAATATGCATACGTAAATTCACGACAGATTCTTGATGCTTTTCTACTTTCTTCTTTTCTGTCTCCCAGAGTGGAATGCGACCCTATGTTCCTATGTAATTATTGCTTGTATGGATGGGTACTATCCCCCCTCTTAATTTGTAAAAGCAATTAACAATCACCATGTATTACTTTCTAAGAGGGTTTTTTTTCCTTCTTCTTTAGTGTATGCGTCAAATTAATGCCGGTTTGTAGAGATACGTTTATAAGAAATGACAGTAAATCTAATAAATGTAAATGTAAAAATGAAATACGCTCAAATTTAATAGTAATTTTAAATTTCAAATATAAAATATATTAAAGTGTTTTTTCACTATCTCAAAAATAATACAAATTTGAATTTATGTACTTAATTTTGTAGCATTTCAACTGTCGATTTTTAGACAATCGCGACATTTATTTTGATTGTCTTGAAAGTAAGCCCTTATAATTTTATTCATTTACTATTCTTTATCTTTAATATTTAATTGAAAACTTCTTTTGATAGTATGCATCTACTATAAACAAAAACAGTAATGGATGGTACAAACAGACAAAACAATTTTTTTATGAATTATGAATTGATTCAATAATCGCATTTAATAAGGTATATCTGAGTTATTTGTTAAAAAGAATTCCATGAACTATGAAAAAAACAGCACGCGGAAAAAATAAGAAAATTCAACAGAATTTCAAAAAAGGCATATTCGAATATTTCTTTTTCTTATCCTAGCTTCAAATAATAATAACTGAGGAGAAAAAAAAATTCGAAGATATCCCCCCTGTTTGGAACAAAAACATTTACATTTGGTACTAGGATGAGAAAGATATAACAGAATTTGCATTTTAGAACTTTTTTTTAAAAAATAAAAAAAGCAGCTTTAGAAAAGAACGAGGAAAAAAGGATCGCTTTGCATTTGATTTCCCTACAAAAAGGGAATACATTTCACAATTTTTTCTCCTAAGATATTTGTTCACGAAGTTCGAGCTGTTTTTCCCTCGAGAGTTCGTAGTTTTTTTTAATTCATTTCTCTTGATTTCCTTTAAGAATAAGCGTTCGAGTTTGCTTTTATTAGTTCCCCTCAGAAAACATGGTGTTTTTACCAAAGAAATTTATTACTCAGGAACTAAAATTCAATATGGCGAGTATAGTTCTCCAAGATGTCCCCGGTCGCAGTTAAACGAATTACAAGAGGAAACTTCCAAAATTAGCTCTAGACCTTTGCCTTCTACGTCCTGAAGTATGATAAAATGTTTTTACAAGAATCAAATGTTTCTGCGACGATAACGAGGAAAAAGAGTAAAATAAAATTTTCGCCTAGCTTGATGCGGGCAACATGTAATTAACGAATTTAGACATGTTTAGATAGTTTAATACGACAGCTCATAAATATTAATTGAACTAATACCTTAAACTATTTTAATATTCTAAAAATACTTCAGGGAAATAATTTTTCAATATTTAAGCTGAAAATGTTCCTTTATAATTTTGACCTAAAGTGTCAACTTTTTTTATATCTTAATTAACATTAATAATATAAGGAAAAATACAAATAATTTCTAAAAGGTTATATATATTAGGTTGGGGAAAAAGAAATCCATTATATTTACGTGAACTTTATGTAACTTCTTTTGGATTCACTTTGTAAAAAGGTTTAAAACAGCTTTCATGTGGATTTCTAGGTCTTGCGCGTTACGACTGCTGACATGCGGTTAACTTCGATCATTTTTGATATTTTATAGACATTTTCGACGATGCTGTATCCACATGCGAGGTGCATCAAAAATACCCGAACGGAATCGACGAAACAAAAATTGTACGTAACTGGTTGTTACAGTCTTATAGAGGACGATAAACACCTTTCACAATTTTAGGAACCCGGCTATCTTTTTCGCCGTTACAAGAGAAAAACGAAAATGTATCGAATTTTAGAAATTTCGAAAATGAAGAATACTAATTTAAATTTTTTAATTTAATTTTATGTAAAAAAACATTACACAAAAAAAACATAATAAAGAAAGAGCGTTTATTGCAAATTAAATTTCCAAAAATTATTTTCTCGAAGTTTCACTAAACACTGATGTCTTCAAATTCTATGATTGGTAGAAAACTGCAGAGCGGCACTTAAAATAAATAATACAGTATGAAAATGTAAATTCAAACAAATTGTTACTCTTTTCTAAAAATCGATTACTCAATCAGAAATAAATGAAATTTTTGATTTAGAAGTAAGAATTTTTCCCTCGGGAAAATGCTCAAAAAATCTACAAATTTTACAATCATTCAAGAATTACTTTCTTGTAAAGCGCAAACGAGACTGGCGGCGATTTCGAATGTTGATAAAAAGAAAGCTATCTTTATAAACCTGCCTATTGATCAGTGCTGCTTTCGTTGAAAGCTTTCCAAACGTTTCTACCTGGAGGGATTGTATATTCTTTTTCTATCTCAACATACATATACAGAGTGACCTTTTTTTAAAGTGACAGTGTTTGGAGCGCCCTGTACTTCGATCTAATAGCCGAAATGGAACCAAACTTGGTATTTAGAGTAATCAAAACATGGGAAAAAGGATTCTGTGAAAAAAAATTTAGTTTCAAAAATCACCGCTATGGCATTTTTTGGCGCTCCAGTAGTTTACAACAACAAGAATTAGCAAAAAACAAGGGTATCAAAGAAAAATGTAAATGTTACGCAATGACAGCGCCAGTAATAAGGGGTGTAAAAGCAAGTAGTAGACAGCTCCGACAAATTATCTCAGCTGAAGTAAACGATCTCCAGTGGCCATGCCTCTCACGTTACCGGAACGTGCGTTACTGGTGAAGCTGTATTATATGAATCAATGTAAGACATGCCGCCTAACCTGTCTAGTGGTTAGCGTATCTGACTACAGATGGGTGGAACCTGGGTTCAAATCCTGGTTCGGGCATGGATGTACTTTCTCTCTCTTTCTTGTCTTTGTCTTTTCTTTCCCGTTTATTGGTTGCCTACCCTATAAACGGGTCCCTATGGCATGTGTGTACTGAGGAAGTCGGACTCCACACCAAATATGGTTCAGTTGGAAAAGTGGAGCAGCGCACCCCATATTGCCGGCCTGGCTGGCACACGACAACAACAATGTAAAACATCCGCAACTTTTCAGGAGTTTCGAACCAGAAAAAAAATTACGAAAGGGGCCTTTATCCCTGAATGGTCTTAAGAAAATGATTAAGAAGTTCAAGGAAACAGGGTCACTGACCATTGGTGCTGGGAGAGAACGTAAACAAGTATCAGAAAATGTAATAACTGATATGGCAACTACAACTGTAATAAATTCTGTAACAAAAATAACTGTAACAAAAAAATAAATTCAATAGAATTGAATAAAATAGAAATAATCCAATCCAAAAGAGTGGACAACAGTTTCAATATTTGCTTTAAAGAATAATCGAAAAAATTGCACTCTCACAAATAAAATGCAGTCTAATATTGTAAATCGTCTTTCAAAAAAAGCTCAAACACTTGTATTTCTATGTTAAAATGGTTATGACTGGCGTTCGATTGAAAGATTAATAAGAAAAACCAACAGTACTCTATTAAATTGATCGCCCTGTATTTATGGGTCAAAATATATGATAAATGATTTTTGATAGAATTAATTAGAGTTACGAGAAATATTTTCCTTTCATATATGTCAAAGTCAAAGCAATTCTTCTATAGTTTGTCTAGCAATGCTTACCTTTATGACAATATAGCCATGAAATAGAGAAAATAAGATATTTTTTTAAGTGTAGTAGAAAACAAAAATCGTGAAAAGCATATTGATTTCATCCGAGTACAATCATTTTTTTCTTTCAAATCTGCATGAGCTGGAAACATTACCTCATTTATGAAACTCACAACACTGTTCCATACACGCACGCCATCTGTTGGGGATTTAAGGTGCCACTTCAGCAACCACATTTCCGGAAGAACAGCTCTTCCAAATAGGCGCACGCATTCCTTTTTAGAGCCTGCTTAGTGTTGTCGGGGCTTGTGCCCCTTAACGCCTATTAGCAGAACCATTCATCTCTCGCTCACTTTAGGGGGATGCAGCTTCGATTCTCACTCCTCTTATTGTTTGGGGCAGTGCAATAAGGTAATACCGGAAGTACTCTGTCGGGAAAACGGAAGGCGGCTAGAGAATTTGAGATAAATACAGCGTCCTTTATGTTTGAGAGGATGGTGTGCCAGAGAAAAAGGGAAATGGGGTTTGAAAGAGAAAGGGTTAATGAGATTTCAAATAAGAGAAATCGATGACTGACGCTTAATGGCGATTCCATCCTCAGTGAGCGACTTTTTCAAGCGACAATGGAATTTTTAAAAGTTTGATTCTTTTGTGACCTCGGGATAATGCAGTTTGTGCAAGAAAAAGAGTTATTGAATGGACGACTTCAAATTTAGAAAGCAATTCACAGAAATATTTTGCAGTTGAAAATGAAATGTACTGAAGCTTCTTATATACGGGACTTGCTGTGATCTTTCAAATTACGTACATCATCTCTGGCTGACACAGGAAGCTAAGGAATCGACACGAAGTAAAGCTTACTAAACAGGAAGCTGAGGATAAAGAAAAGAAACTATGTAACCCTTCTTAATTTCTTACTTCCTCAGGAGCGGTCTCTATTTCATCCAGAGAGGTTTTATACACGACTCACCCATACCAAATTCACTGGGAAAGTTTAAGCAGGTTGAAAATTTCTTGGTTCAAATTTCTATCCATTGATAGACTTTGGAAACGGAGGTTTGAGGAGAGTCAACTCAGGAAACAAATTCTTCACTTGACATGGAACAATATGGAGTTTAATTAATTCAATAAATGCCGCGGTGGCCTGGTTGTTTAGGGCATCGTACTCGTCACCAAAAGGTGGAGAGTTCGAATCCCGGCTAAGCCGAAGATCCGTCGTGTTCACTAATGGCGACTGGGGCACGTTAAATCCGTCGGGTCGCAATGTCCTCCATGTTCCTATTACAAATTAATACCTCTGGGGGTGGTTGGAGCCAGGCTTTGGGTCTTCACTGGTTTCAATCTCTAAATTGGAAGATTCAAGTGGTGCTGCCATCTATGAGCCAAAAGTCGTACTTTCACCTTCGATTGAGGATGCTCTATTAAAAAACGGAAGACGCGCCCTCTCTGACTTCATTCGCCATGTCTCTGTGGCGGGTGGGTTTGACGTTGCCAAGTGTCATTAACAACAACAACAACAATTAATTCAATTCATAGAGTCAGTTATACTTTGAAGCATAATTCAAATGAAAATAATTCTTGGAATGATATTTAAATTACCACAAGTTAATTAAGTTCGTAAGGCGTTATTTTAATTAATTTTACTGCTACATCAAGATAACTTTAATTAAATTAACATTATAGTATCTATAGAATCATTCTGAATTTTTAATTGTTGTTGATGAATTATCTAGAAATTCCAAAAAAAAAAAAAACTTGCGATTTTTACAGCATAACAAATATAATTTTCTAGACAGTATTTCGAGATTACTATGATTTAGCGTTCATACATGTCCTTTGGAGTGATTGTTCGATAAACAAATGATGTTGCGTTTCTTAACTGTGTACGCAGGTTTTAATAGATTTCAAAAGCTACCTAAAATATGAGTTCTTTTTGTTGTTACATATAACATGGCGAAGGCGAGCTCACAAGTGTGGGACTGGGCAAATGAAGTCAGAAAGATCGTCTTCCATTTTTGAACAGAGCACCTCCCTACGAAAGAGGAAGTACACGACTTTAGCACATGGATGGTAACAATATCTGGATCTTCACATTTAGAGATAGGAAGCCAGAGAACACAACACTCTCAGTGGTATTAATTTGGAATGGAAATAAGGAGGACATTGCAACCCGACATATTTTACGTGCCTCAGTCGCCATAAGTGAACACGACGGTCTTTAGTTGGAGGGGAATCGAACCCCCAACCTTGTGATTGCGAAACAGACGCCATAACCAACCAGGCCACCGCGGCCTTCCTTGAGTGCTTTTTAATATATATTAACATAAAAAAAATTTTAAAAAGTAAGAAATAGTAATTTTACGTGTATATAAACTAATCTTTCAGTTAATAAATAACTTTCTAATAGTTAATAACTTACTATTAATAAAAATGACTGATACATCAAACATGTTAAAATCAATAAGAAAAATTCGGAACGATTTCCTTCTCTACACTAGTTAATAAATAACTTACTAGTTAATATGAATACCCTGTTAAAAGTTAATATAAATAATCTAATATTAGTCATTATATAAACTACCAATAGTTAATAAATAGCTCACTAATAATCATAATAAATAATCAATTACTAATAAAAATAATACATGGGACATATTCTGTGGTTTATTTTAAAAATTCTGCGATCCCCATATCAAAAACTCTCTGTGACAAGGGAGAGATTCACATAAGCTAATGTGGATCGAAAACTTCTGGCCAGAAGTAATATTTCAGGAAGATAAATGATTGCGGGATGGATCAAGATTTATGGTTTGTCAACAGGGAAAGAACCAATTCTTCATCGTCCTTATCTTTCTCCAAAAAAAAAAAATTATTCTTTGTCCATCCGTCCGCACATAAGAACACTTCGGCAAATCCTTAAGGTAATGATGTAAGTCCGTCACGCCCTCTCCCAGAATTTATTGAATATCGGAAGTTTTGATAGGGTTCCAGATAAGATTACAATATTATTGATTATCATACGTTGAAATTCACTTACTACATGGCAGGCATCTACAGAAAACCATTCAACGTCCATTCTGTGAAGACCAACAGGTTGATTGGTCTTCACATATTCCACTTAAGACATGGACACGGATGTTGCGTTTTCGCCTTCTCTCAAGGTACGACCGTCTTGCTAAGAGGGTCATTTTCATTAGTGGAAGGTAATGAGCTCGACTGAACCCAAGATGAGGAACATGGAGAAGAACATTGCGACCGCGACATATTTTACGTGCCCTAGTGGCCATTAGTAAACACGACAGATTTTCAGATAAGCCGGGTTCGAACTCACTTTCCGGTAACGAGAACAACCCCCTAACCAACCAGGCCCAAGCAAATATGGTCACCGAATTCTTTGTATTTAAACATGTTTGAACTATTCACAAGAAATAGGAAACAGTATTCAAATTTAAAAATTCACTCTAGTTATGGTACATGGCATGAATCAGATGTAAATTACTTAGAAATCTAATAAAAAAGAGTACATCAACCACAATGATTACAAAGGAACGATATTGTGATTGATTATTAATTTCGTAAATAACCATTAAATTTTCTTTATGTCTTCATAAAATGCATAGTATATAATACTTTAATTTACCTGGATATATTTTTATTTTAAAAATAATGAAACTTTGATAAAAATTAATTTTACTCTTTAAATATGTTGTTGTCTTATGCCAGCTAAGCTCTCGATGTGGTGCGCTGCTCCACTTTTCCAACTAAATTGTAATTTGGTATAGATTCAGACTTCCTCAGTACATAAATGCCATAGGTACCCCGTTTATAGGATAGACAACCATTCGAAAACCATTTATGCAAAGAAAGAACAAAGACAGGAGACAGAGAGAAATTACATCAAATGCCTGAATAGGGATTCGAACCCAGGAACACTCCGTTAAAGTGTTCCTGGGCATCCGCAGTCAGACCCGCTGACCACTTGCAAGGGTGGGCAGACCTAATTATATATAATTAACAAACATGAACACTTTTTTGTATTTTTACTGACGTATTTGTATAAGCTTTTTTCTTTCAAAATAGGGCTGGAAAGTATTTTGATACTCAGTTTTGGAATTTCCATTTCACTTCTGAAAATTTCCATTTTTTGGAACATTCATGTCCGGAAATTTCCTCTTTGCTGAATTATTTTTGATTTCCTTATGGTGTGTTATGAAGAATCCAGTGAATGTAGGAAGAAAGCTGGGTTCCATTGAACTTTGTAATGTTTGTAAAATGACTTTTAAGTACGTAAAATATGTACTGTTCAATTTTGTACGCTCAAAAATAATGTCACATTGCTGTAACATAGCATACAAGCTACATGTGAGTGTGAACGCTAGGAAATACAGAAACAATGCTACAGAAAGGCGATTCAGGATTACAAAGTTATAAGAGCAAAGCAAGAAAAGCAACTCACGGTAAGAATAACCTACGATTCCAATATACAGGGATTAAATCATTTAAAAAGCTGGAATTAGTAATGCACAGAATGGGTCAATTTGTGGCATCACATGAGGAATTAAAAGAGTTTCATTTAGTTATGAATCTGAGTGTTTGTGGTTTAATGAAGATTAAAGTGTATTATTTTCCAGATGGATTGTAGAAAATTTGTTTTCACTGCAAATCGATTATAATGCGTCATGGAGTTTTAGGATTAAAAAATGTACACAAAGAAGGGCATACGCCAGAAAATCTTAGCTTGTATAACAATATATTGTATAATAGCAATTGAAAGATTTGAATCTCTCGTCGAATACTTCTCGCTTTTAAAGCACAAGTGATAAGTATTCGATAAAACAAGTGGCAGAAAAAAGGTGAACACTAAAAAGAGCTTAAAAAAATCTACTCAAATGACAGGGTGCACTCCGTTTCTTTCCTAAGCACCAATATCATTGAAACGGTGAACGATATCGATCTTGACCTACCTCACTCGTCCCCCCCCCCCCGACAAACTGACCCGTAACAATTCTTTATTGGTTTCGGCGAAGGGGAGTTGAAAGCACAGAGGGGAGAGAAGTGAGGGAAGATCAGAAAAATAGAGAAAAGAAAATGAGAGGGAATAAAATCTAAGTAAACATTTGCACCGAAAGGTTCTGACACACCCCTTCTCATTTTGGAGCACCGAATGATCTCCAGAGTGGTTAACAAATATTCTAAACTGCGCCAAAAAAAGCATCCTTAACGCCCTTCTCTTAATGACTTTCAGCGCCAAGCTTCGATTTTTCCATCTACTGTTATCGCCACAGTTTTATTATTAAGAAACTAAGATAATAAATAGGAAAGTAAAAAGAATGGTTAGAAAATAATCAGTTATTCGAAAAACGAACTCCATGTGGACGAATTTTATAATGAAACTTAAAGCATTAAATCTCTAGAATAGAGTGAATATACAAATAAATAATTTGAAATTATAATTGTCATTAACAACATAGTAAATAATTTAAATTTTAATTTAAATTCACTTTAAAGAATGGATAACTTTAAAAATACGAAACTTTAAAATAAAAGAGAAATTCAAAACGAAACATTAATAACTCATAGTTGTCAATCAAAGACAAGATGAATGTACCGTGGCTTTTACTTCAGTGATTTACGAGTTTAATTCCCATTTTGGATAAGAGAAATTGGAAGTTGTTTGGGATTTAAGCCATTAAAAATTGTTAACCTAATAATGCTGCACACTAAGCCGTCATCAAATCTAGTGACAATTTTGGAAGATAGTGTTTTCTAGTTTTTCACTTTTCTTCTTCTTAAACTATAAGATCAAGTGTTTGTGCACAAGCACACTTCTGCCTAAAACTGGGTTATATACCTAGCCCAAAATTGGGTTCTATCAAATAGTTACAAGCAGACTGGTTTTATTCTTCTTAATTTAGAAGTAAGGATTAAACAGAAGATCCCCCATTATTTGACTTGCCGTCCCTAGAGGTATCACTTCATTTGGAGTACATTGCGACCATGACCTACAGAATGTGCCCCAGGCGATTTCATAGAACTTCTTATCAGCCGGGATTCGAACACACTACTTTACGATAGTGAGAATGACGTTCTAACAAATAGGACACTGCGGGCTAACTTTAAATCGTAGATGCTTTAATGTTGGATTTTAATTTGTTATTTCTATAAAATACATTTCAAACAAAAAAATAATTTAATTTACAATGCTATCATTTTATAATTCTTGTAGTTTTAATATGTGATTTAAATTTTAAAACAAATTTGAGTAGTAAGAATATAATTTAATATAAAGTTCTATACATCTTCAGATTAAATTAGAACACTTTCTACATGCACCAAATGCAATGCAGCAGTGATAAAGGACATTTCCAACATTCACCTTCCATAAATGGTTAAAATTTATGAAAATAGATAAGCAATAGCGTCTGAAAGGCCATTACGCATGGCAAAATTCGTACCTTCTATGGCAACACGTCCAATTTCGAGTTGAGTTGTTATCGGTGGAAATCGTTTGCTTAATGACCTGAAAATCACAGGGCATTCCCCGTCGGCTCCAATAAGTACTTTAGAAGCTACGAAATTCCTTCTCCCCCGAGAAGATCTCAGTATTCAAACACCCTTCCCAATTAAGAGCTAATAGGCCAACCCCCACCTACGAGTCTGGAACAAGCAGGAGACGGGACCTGCGTTACCTTAATGAAAAGATCTTGGCGCCGATTAGCAGATTCAAAGATTTTGTTAGAATGCTGCGTGTTGGAAAATGCTATTTCTAACACGTTCGAACGCAGATGTGTGAAAGTGTTCCAACAAGCTAAAACTTATCGCATGCTCGCCTAATTTAATTTACGAAAAACAATGGTACGTATATTAAAAGATAACGTGTACAAACATGAAAAAATGTTCGAATTTCATTCTTTAATAACATTTTCATCCTATTCAGATAACTAAGTAAAATTATAATGCGAAACCACAAAAGCATGGTACAGTTTATTATGATATGGCGAAGCAAATAAAATAACAGCCAAGATTCATTGCTTACTAAAAGAGTTATTATAATTTTTGTAATCGGTTTAATCGCCAAATTCGGCGACCATTAGCGAAATTTTTTTTAATTAGCGTGATTTTTTTATGGTAATTCCCGAATGAGTATTTTTATAGCAAACACTAATTGTGTGTCGGCCGGTTTGTAGGTTGACTCATTTTTATACTATTTTATTTATTATTTTTTTGTTTTCTATCAAACTTTATTTAACAAAAGTAATGATTCAATTTCAAATGCAAATATTAGATAAAATTATGAAACCACTTGTTTTGTAACATGAAAAAAATAGCGATATGATTTTTTGCCATTTGTTTAATCATTTTTTGGAGAAAGGAATATAAGTTTCATAATATAGTTTTATTTATTAACAAACCATTTAATATTTTTAAAAGTACTTACTTTTTGAAATTTTGAGTGTTGTTTCCCACATTTATTTTTAAATAAAATTTACTTTTACACTTTTATAAATCTCATTACATTTCAAAATAAACTTACATTGAATAAGCAACAATTTCAAGAGAATGCAAGTCAAAAAGCGTATTATTTTTCTTGTTTCATATTGTTTTCTAAGTAACCATTCTAATTTCCACAGGAATTTCCATTTCGCGATGAATATGTTTATATCACCAAGGGTGAGCAACTTGGCGCCATATCTACGTCATTATGATGCTACTTCATCACGTGCACTCAGAAAAAGGGAATTCCTATTGGTGAGTTTTTCCATTCTGAAAAGTGCGGGGAATATTGAAAAGAAAAGTATGGTTTTAAATTTTCAAGAAAATCTCCATTCATTTGTTGAGGTACCTTTCTAACAACCTAAAGTGACAGCCTGCAGTAGCTTCCAGGCTAATTTCATAATTGGTCCATTCTTTTTGGAGGAGATCACCCATATGAGTTTCAAAATACTTAATGTCATTGGTCACTGATCTGCAACATTGTTATCGGACAGCATTATTCCTAAACTACAAGCACGACAAGTGACAAACACTTCAAACTGTAACCTTCATGCAAGATGGAGTATGACCTCATATTGCTCTTCCTGTGTAACGCCTGCTACGTTTAACATTTGGGTAGAAATGCATTACCAGTCACAACTTTAATCACGCATGGCCTCAAATATCTCCCGACCTAACAACTTGTGACTTTTGGTCGTGGGGATTCTTGAAGTCAAAAGGGTACTGCGACTAACCAGCATCACTAGCAGCACTGAAAGATGCCATCCACCATAATGTGCTCGCCCTAACGCAAGAAATGGTACTGAACGCTGGGAATGGTGTGGTGACTCGTCTAACAGCTGTAATTCTGAATGATGGACACCTCATTAAACATTTAGTTTAATACTAATTAACTTTAACAAATCTGACTTGTAACTTGGGAACAATTTTTTTTTTATTTGTAAATCATCTTTTGTTGAAATAAAACAGTATAGCGCCATCTGTTGGTCGCCAACAAAACTATTTTTTATTCATTGAAACACATAAAAAGGTTTTTTGTTCCTATCCGTTTGGTTCAAACAGTATTTTGTAACTCGATCCGTTTTTGAATTATTCATTTTTAAAGTTTGACCTGACTTTTGGATCACACAGTAAT
>JAPDSC010089234.1:0-37608 GCA_026290005.1 Latrodectus geometricus | reverse complement strand
AAAAATGCGCTTTAGGTCCCCTACTCTGCCAACTTGGCGAAAGTGTGATGTGGGTCCCGTACATGGCGGGTTTTCAAAAACGCTGTTGCCATGGTGATAATGGAATACGATTTTTAACGGTTTTAAGCTAATTAGCAACCAATGAAAATGACCGAATTTTCAAATTGAAACTAATTAACGACCAATAAAAATGCTAAATGAAAAAAACCAATTAATGAGCATGCGCGAAAAAGCGCAAATTATTTCCTTCAGAGGTTGCCATAAAGAGCTCATTAGGTATAAAAACGTCCGGTTTACCACGCTTAATGCATTTATCTCCACGTTGGCAGAATAGGGGACCTAAAGCGCAGATTAACGGAATTTTTTTATGTTATTTTCAAAAACATAATTCTTGCAATAGTTCTAAGTTTTTAAATTTTTATATTTTATAGTTTTATTTTTCCAATTATATATTTAGTTCTAAATTATAAAGTTAAAATTTATTAAATTCAAAAATTTATATCATCTAACAGTTTAATAACATATCATAATTGAAACACATTTGAAGCAAACAAAAATACCCGTCAACATCTAAAACAACTGTATCTTAATTTATCAAGCGTATTTTTTTGTACAGTTTATATAAATTTTTGGAGGAACAATGTAAGTAAAAAAATTTCTATTCATTGAAAAATTTCGTATATATTTTCTAAGTATTTTTAATCGAGAGTTCATTTGTGTTATCAAAACTTAAATTATATGAATTTCATAATATATAATTAATGAATTTCATAAATTATGCAATATGAAACTCAAATATTTAAGGATATATGCAATGTTTTAAGTCGTAAAATTAAAATGTAATGAAACATCATGATACTAGAAATATGTTTTTCGGGAAAAATATCATTAAAAATTTATTAAGTCTTTTTACATAAATTTTCAATATTAATGAATTTAAAATCTTCTTACATAAAGTATCAATATAAATTTATTCAAGTGAGTTTTATTGACTTATGATGATGAATAAGACAATTATTTTTAAAATTAAAGAATTATCAGTCAGTATATAAAAGTGAAATATTTTGGACTATACACGCAATTTATTTTATATTTTAACTCTATCATTTTAATTGTTTTATATATATTAATTTAGGTTTTGAAGCTGTGCATTATATCATGATCAAAAGTTAATGGAAATTTAAGGTTATTCATTTAATACAATTTCCTTCCATATAGAATTCTGCGTACAGAGTAAATAACGTATTTTCTCTAAGGCTTCATTTGAATCTATACATAATTCTGCATTCATTGTTGTAGGGGTGAATGTAAAGCAAACTCACGTGAAATATTACTCTGATATGAGCAATTTATTCAATAGACAGAGTAACTTATATATGTAAATAAGTTCTTTATTTGAACATAATGAGCAGGTGAGAATAACTTTTATTGTCTTTTTTGTAAAAATTTATCTTAATTAAAATGGAACTAATTGGTCATTTTTAGAGTATAACTTGTTATCCTATTAAATGAAGTATAGTTAAGAAAAAAACTGATCATTTATTATTAGCAGTATTAAATGTATTCTTATTGTAATGTGTCTTTTCAAGATTAAAAATATCAAAATTTTTATGTATTGTGAAAACGTTATATCGTACTTTTTTATGAAATAATTTTAAACATGGATGAATTATTTTTTAATAATTTTTACACAGAATACCGATTTCAATTATAAAAACAATTTTGGAATGTTCCAATTTCATTAATTCAGTATACTTAATACTGTACACTGCTTAAAATTCATATTATTTGTAAATCCTTTTACTATGTGTGAACTACTGTGTGTGTTTTAGCGTGAACTATACTTAAAAGTACATTTTCAATTATGGTATGGAATCATTTCTGTTAAGATGGAGCTGAAATTGATTCTACTGAAAAATATACTTTATGACATAAAAAAGAATAAAAAATTATCCTAAAAATTGATTTAAAAAATCTATCAATTATACAAAAAGTATTTTTCTTTTGCAAAATTTACTTGGTCTTTTTTTCCAATAAACTTTGTTACATTTGCAGTTAAAAACAAACTCTGGAATTAAACCAAGATGATTAAAAGTGTCCATTGAGATGATTAAGGGCTACCATCAAGTTTTGTTTATTTGCTGAAAATTAACACATTCGAAGTCACTTTAACAGTGAAATATTTATTAGAAGGCCATTACAAATTTATGCAAATAATAATGCTGCAGTAGATTTTTTTTAATTTATTGTCGAAAGTTTTAGAGAAATTTACATTGCTCATAATTTGTTTGATCTTGTTTCTTGATAATTTTTTACAAAATATAAAGCAAGGAACAATAGATATTATTTTTGTTCCAATGACTCCCACAATGTTATCAGACTTCTTAAGCAAGTATGTTTTAAATAAAATATTATAACTAAAACAAATTTTACCCAAATTTAACATTCACAGTACAGATAGATTTTTAAAGGCATATAAATGTTCAAATAGATATAAATAATGTTTACAAATACATTATTTATATCTCTAATGAGTACAAACAAAACGTTAACATATTAAGAATTATAGTATCACAGTATTAAAAAATATGGTTATTAAAAAAGGTTTTTGAATGCTAAGAACTTAATTGAATAAATTTGGAATTCATAATACTACATAATTTGAAATCAAAGAGATTCTATTTAACATTTTTCTAAACAAAAGTATTTGTGAAAGTTTTAATGAATATTTTTCTCTTACTATAGGTTGCAATACTGAAGTAGATTTGGCAAATGCCTTAATGCTATGAGGCAGTAAACTTATATTATAATAAAAAATAACACTGAAAATGTATTTATTAAAATAGAAATTTTTAACTCATAAAAAAACCACTTGCTCATTATTTAATTAAAAAACATTCATTTGTGAATGAAGTAGCATGTCACATTAATTTTGAAAAATAATTTAAAATAAAGCTATACCATTACTCTTCAGTAACGTTGAATTTTATTTAATTTATTAATAGAAAATTAACTATGTATAATATTTATGCTATGATATCAAATATTTTAAATGAATAAGTGTAATTTTTTTCTTAATTCATTAAATTTATTGTACATTAATATATTAAAGATTTTTTATCCATTCATGTACTCATAAGATTTTCTATTAAATTCAGTTATACCTGGATAAACTTATTATTTAAATGTTAGTGTTTATAAAAATTATTGTTTTATTAGTAATTATCACTATTCAGTAATGAAAAAATAAAAATTTTAAATTTTAAACTTTCTCTTTATTAGCTGCATAAAATGATTTTTTATTATGAATTTTTATTACAAAATAAGTTTTCTTATATTGCAGTTTATATTCTGTGGTAATTATTTACAAATATTAGCTTACAGTCCTTATACACTACTGGCCATTAAAATTGCTACACCAGGATGAAATGCAAATAACAAAATGATATTTGTTGGACAAAAATATTACACTAGAAATAACAA
The DNA here is from genome assembly GCA_026290005.1 of Latrodectus geometricus. Taxonomy (NCBI): domain Eukaryota; kingdom Metazoa; phylum Arthropoda; class Arachnida; order Araneae; family Theridiidae; genus Latrodectus; species Latrodectus geometricus. The sequence goes on along the minus strand of JAPDSC010089234.1, from coordinate 34,125 downwards.
GTGATTAAATTTTCAAAAAATTTGGCTGGATAGATCCTGAGAAATCAGTACCCAGAACAACCACCTCTGGCAGTAATAACAGCAGTTATACGCCTGGGCATTGAGTCAAACAGAGATTGGATTGCATGTACAGGTACAGATGCCCATGCAGTTTCAACACGATGTCACAGTTCATCAACCGTAGTGACTGGCGTTTGGTGACGAGCCAGTCGCTAGGCAACCATTGACCAGACGTTTTCTATTGGTGAAAGATCTGGAGAACGTACTGGCCAGGGCAACAGCCGAACATGTTCCGTATCAAGGAAGGTCCTTAGAATATCGGCAACATGCGGTCGGGCATTACCCTGCTGAAACGTAGGGTTTCGCAGGGCTCGAATAAGGGGTAAAGCCACGGGTCGTAACACACCAGAAATGTATCGTGCACTGCTCAAAGTACCGTCAATGTGAACAAGAGGTGACCGAGACGTGTATCCAATGGCACCCCATACCATCACGCCAGGTGATGGGCCAGTATGACGATGACAAATGCACGCTGCCAGTGTGCGTTCTCCACGATGCCGCCAAACACGGATGCGACCATCATGATGCTATACACAGAACCTGGATTCATCTGAAAAGATGACGTCTCGCAATTTGTGCACCCAGTTTCGTCGTTGATCACACCATTGAAGGCACTCTTGTCTATGACGCAGCGTCAAGCTAAGCCGCAGCCATGGTCTCGGAGCTGAGAGTCCACGCTGCTGCAAACGTCGTCGAACTGTTCGTGCAGACACTTGTTCTCTTCCAAACGACCCCGTTTTTTGACTCACGGCTCGTGACGTGGTTGCACGATCCATTACGGCCATTCGGATAATATGCCAGTCTTCTCGGCTGCTAGTGATAGGTGGCCGTTCCGTATTACCGTCCTGAACCCATCGATTCCATATTCTGCTAACAGTCATTGGATCTCGACCGACGCGAGCAGCAATACTGCGATAAGATGAACCGCAATCACGGTACGCTACAATTGGACCTTTATCAAAGTCAGAAACGTGCTGGTACGCATTTCTCCTTCTTACCCGAGGTATCACAACAACTTTTCACCAGGCAACAACGTTCAAATGCAATTTGTGTATGAGGAACTGGCTGAACAATTTCCTGATTTAAACACAATGTAGGTGTCACTACTGGCGCCTGCTTTGTCTGAATGCGCTGAAAAGCTAATCATTTGCATATCACAGCACCTTCTTCCTTTCGTATAAATTTCACGTCTGTAGCATGTCGCCTTCTTGGTGTAGCAATTTTAATGGCCAGTAGTGTAGTTACAAGATTTTTTTTCTTTTCGTAATTTAAATTAAAGAAGTTTGCCTTAAAAATATTAAAATGGCTGCAAAATAAGACTTTTATTTGATTATAAAATACCAAATACGCCTAGTTTTTATGTTACTCTGATGAACAAATCTATAATTCAATTTTTAAAAATTCTAATGACATTGAATCATCCGTTAAAAATGATTGCAAACATAAAAAATATTAGTTTAAAAAATTTATTTCAATATTACTTTCAAAATGATTGTAAATTTGCACCAAATTAGATATAAATAATCTAATATTTTCTTGATGAGAATAAAAAACTTAAAAAATTTATGAATGAAATATATAAGTATAAGAAGAACTATATATTAAATATTTATATAATACCTATTACATTTATAACTATTGTCAGAGATGTCTATATATCATTGAAATTTTATAAACATACTTAATTTTTTATTTGAAAAGAATTTACTTTCTAATGTTTGGAATTCTCATTTCCATTAACTGAATTGTGTGTGATAAAACTACTGCAACAGTTGATTCTTTGTGGAACTAATTTACTATTCCAATAAAAAAATTTTTAACATGTGTATTAAAAATGTTTCATAAGTCATGAGAGTAATGAGGAAGTCTTTGCTATCGTTTCTCACCTTTTTTGGGCTTTCAACTAGTAAACTTACATTATAAGTAAAATTACTTTCCAAATTAATTCAGAGAAACTTAATAATTATCAAAATAGAAAAACATCAAAAAAGTATTTTCACTTGTTATATAGTAACCAAAAAAGTTTAAAACTTTGAACTCAGAAGGAAGAATTCTTCTGAGTCTTCCAATCATTAATAAATACTTCCATAAGGCATTTGATAATTTGCAGAGTTTCTTAACATAGTTATATATTATAAAAAGATTCTATAAATTTATATTCTTAATGACATAAAATGTTTTGTACTAGAGTGTAACAATTATTAAAGCTACATAATAGGCTCTACTCAATAATTTAAGATAATCAAATAAATGCACCCAGTTTTTAATAAAAATTAATCTAAGAACAGTAATTCATAGAACTTTATATCAAAATAAAAGTTTCTACTGTTGGTAATTCATATATGACACAATTTAAATCATTAACTTTCAGATCATTTTCATAATATGTAATTATTCAGGGCTTTCAGGTTCTTATATTATGAACTAAGATTTTACAAAAATTTCTTATAATAATGATAGAAATAATTATTTTTTATGAATAATATTAGTTAAACTATTTATTAAACTTTACACTCTCATATTTATTATGAAAAGTTGTTAATTTTAGATTTAAATGTATCTTATGTAGTTTAGTCTAAAATATTGGGTAATAAAGACTTCTGGTTATATATTTTTTATATTTAAAATATTAAGGAGAGAAATGAACAGAATTTTTATATATAATAGCTTTTATAACTATTGTAAAACTAGTTTATACTGTTTTCATTTTTGAATAATTTGATTATGCAACATTAATATATGTAATTAACAAAGCAAATCATTTCAATCAAATTACGGTTACCTAAAGATTTCAAATAAGCAACTAAATGAAAAAATTTAAAAGCATGAAGATTAACAATTTAAATTATAGACTAATGTAACTATGCCTAAAGTTCATAATAAAATAGTTTTACCCTACAAAATTGGAAACTAATGTAAGTAATAAAGGTAAAAAATATAATAGCATTCAAAAATTCACTTATCTAAGTTTATTGTTTTATTTGCACAAAACTCAAAAAAATTACAAAATTACTAAAACTAAACAAATATTCTTTATATATACAACAACTTTCTAATTTATAAGGATTTTCAAAAGTGTACACATTATTCTGCTTTTACATTTTTAGTTACCAAGCTTCGAAAAAATTACAACCAATTGCAAAATTATATGGAAATATTACTATTTTATTTATACACAAGTGTAATAGTAATATTACTATTATGTAACGAAATGGAAATATTACTATTATGTTTATACGATATTTCCATCATCGAAATAAATGTGCAGTCAACTAATTTATTGGTAAATTTCCATTAACAGATACGTTTTTGAATAGACTCATGAGTTGGATTGTGAGCTTGTTGGAATTAGTCAAAATAAATAGAAGCAAAATTTATATTCATTCTGAATTTATGAAATACTGAGAAATAAGTTTTCAAAAATTGCTTATAAGATGGAACGTTTTTTCCCTAACAACTTATTTTAAATGTGACTCACCCAATACAATCGATACATTAAAAATATAAAAAGACAAAATATGTTGAGGAAATTGAAAAAATATTTTAATAATATGAATAGACTTAACTCTAGGATAAATGTTCATTTAAATTGTTCAGTCAATATGTTTTCAGAGTGTGTTTTACTATTTTATGTTGAAACCTATCATTTTATTATTCATTTTAAGTAAAACTGTGTTATAGATATTCATATCATTATCAACATAAAAAATTATATATCAGAAACATCCGATCATCTGATCTAAACCACAATCTGATTTTAATCTTAAAAAATATCAAACTTTTTTATTAGATGTTTCTGAAGTTCAGAATTTGAATTCTGAATAAACAAAATTTTATTGTTATCAAATATGATACCTTTTCAAAAATATGATATGGTTTTTCATTCATACTTATATGCATTACGATCTAAATAAATCTTTACTCAACAGTTAAAAGCTCTAGTTTCCTGCAATAATAAATACATAGGCATGATATGCACCCTGTTTATCTTGATTTGATATTAAGACAAATAAAGAAATTAGAGTTTTAAGAATTTCAACAACGAAATAAAAAATGAAATCTACTGTTTTCAATTTCATTAGATTCAAATGCTTCATTTTTTATTTTTTCATACAGTTTTTCCTCTTAATATAGATTTTTCCTCATAATTAATAAATATCAATAATATTTTGTAATCAAAATCTGTCAAAAACAGTGCTTGTGATAAATTAATTTAAACAAGTTAATTCTTTTTTCTTGTGATAGCTCACTTTTAGTTCGGTTATTTTTACTTGAAAACAGGGAATCTTAAGCAATAACTTGGATCAATATTTTTTATTTAATTTAATAAATTTTAATCAAGTTTACAACTTTTATTTTTATAAATATTTCTTTTATCTAACTTTTTACTAAAGATGTTACAAAAAGTGCATTCAAAAAGAAATTAACAAAGTCAAGAAATTTTGATATAAAATAAATTTAGTCTTCAAATGACAAAAAAATTATAATTTATTTGTGAAATACTATGAACAATCACATATTAATACAGAATAGTTAAATTTTCATATATATATATATATATACATGTATTTTTTTATATAAAAATATATATATATAAAATTATATTAAAATTTTTACTATAAAAGTTTGAATTAATAAACAAAAAAATTGTGTACCGTTTTAAAAGATTGAAATTCAACAAAGAAAGCAGAAAAAAAATTGTAGTTTTCCGTTCAATTTAAATTTTTCCCTCATTGAAGGTGGATGCTTTTACTGTAATAAAATATGAAAAGTTTACTCATGCAGTTTTTTCAGGCAAGTTTTTTTTTAAAACTGATGGCCAGTTTGAGCTATCTTCTGAGGTCCAATAAGTAGGCACATTTTTGACTGAATTATAATATTATCAAAGACACATGAAATGGAGAGCACGACACACTTAGATCAAATAGTGATCAGTGGAAAACAAGCTATGGCTTAAGAAATAAAAGGGAGAAGAGAAATGAAAAGGAAATGTAAAGCAGATGAGAAGAAAATAAAAAGGAAATTAAAAGTATACGATGATATACATTGAAGTTGAACGACTGACCACTTAGAATTGAAAGGGACAGTCTATGACGAATTACAAAAGAATACTGGTTCTGACAACTAAAAACAGAAGCGAAATATAGTAAATTCATGGCAAATCACTAATGGGGACAACGCATTACAATTGAAAATTAAAAAATTAACCAAAGAAGAAGCATTGTACTTTCACGAATACTGGAGATACGCTATAAAATGCAAAACTTATGAGCTCTCGAAAAAAATAGGAACTAAAGAACCTAAGGATGTAACTGTTTAGAGTTTCGTTTCTGAAGACAGAATTAACTTGTTGTTCCTCTGCCTCTCATTTCCATCTTAACCTCTTGAATACACGAAGGAACCTTGTGTTAGAATATATTAGGAGTGCAAATATAATAAAAAGTTTTTTATAATTTGGTTCTGATTTGGTTGCATTCATGTAAATTATATTAATTAATTGTTCAATTAATACTATTACTAAGATTTTTCTTTGAAGCTTTGAAGTGTGTGTGTGCTTGAATTACATAAATATTTTTTTACTTCCAAGTTCTCAGCGCAAAAAAGATAGGATGTGCACAAATTTTACTTCAAAATTCCTACCTAATTATTCAAACAATTACATATATTCAACTGCATGTTTTTAAAAGTGAGAACATTGTGAATAAGAATTTTAAATGAAAACAATTGATTAGATTCCTAGAAGGAAATTTTATCCTGAATTTTGAAAATCAATTTTAATTTTTTGATTTTTAAAATCCAGTATGGAATTTTCTTCAAGAAATCTGACTTGTTTTATTTTATGTTTAATTGTTTTCTTGTTTAGGTGAAGTAATCTTTTTAGTAAATACTTTTATCCGAGGAATCTGTTTTAGATTATTTGTTTTCCGCATTATATAAAATGCTACTGACTGGTGTTAATGGTGCTCATTCACTTTTTTATTATTACAATTTATTTATTTTTTTAAAAACGATTATATTATCTTGGTTATAAATAAAAGCATTTTTTTACTATATGTCACTTCTGCACCATGATGAATGGAAAACTCATTTAATTTCACGTCCCTGTGTATCTGCTTAATATTTTCCTTGTCACACTTTTCAACATGATAAATGGGCTGGTTAAAAGAAACAGGCACGTACACATGTTGGAAATGAAACATTGCTTTCTAAGATAGATATATGATAGCCTTCTAATGGATCTACGCCATTTGGAAGGAGCAGAGATCAACTATCTATTTGGGTAATTTAAGACTCCTTTTAAATTTTTATATTTTTTGCTGTTTTTATGTTAACCTTTAAAAAAAATTAAGAGTGTTTTTCTTATGAAAAATAGAAAGCCTTAAATTTTTGTTGCTTAAAAATGATTATTTAGATGTAAATAAATGGGAATTTCCTGCTCCTTTATATTTTCCACATACATAGCAAGTATAAAATATGCTACATTAAAAATACTATGTAATACATAGCATATTAAGGCTGTTAAAACGTGAAAACTCTTATAACGTGGAAAAAAATTAATATTAAGATTTCATTGTTCATAAAGTAATTATCCGTAAAGCCTATTTAATTTATTGAGTTAAGCTTGTATTCTTATAATAAAAAAATTAATCTTATAATAATAAATTAATTTAAATATTAAATTTCTAATGTGGAATGAAAATTGCAAAAAATTCATTTTAAGAATATGTATGAAAATCTATTTACTGAAAAAATTAATTATATAGATTAATCGTTAATTAATCAAATACCACATCGTTGATTAATAAATTAATTGCTTTATTTTGGTTAGTTAATTTGGTTAAAGAACAAATATAATTTAATTTTTTAAAATTTAATTTTTTAAAATTAAATTATATTTGTTCTTTAACCAAATGTGAAACATTTATTTATCTATCTTAAAAAAGTTGGGTATCATTTGAAGCATAATACGATGTCTAAAAATTAAATTTGAAGAAGAACCAATTTATTTTTCTTATATATTGCTGCTTAAATCTTATGTTTCTGGCATTAAATTTTAAAATTTTTTAATTTTGGTTAAAGTAATTGATTAAGTGTATATTTCCGCCATTTTTCACAAACTTTATTGAATACGAAATACATTCACTTAAATATTTATTAATTTAAATAATACACACATAGGACTTATGCAATGTATAATGAATATGTATTTCAGTCCAAAGGTTATCGTTGACAAATGTCAGAAACAAGTAGTCTCAAGCGGTTTGAGTTCAAGCAAAACACGTGCTGTCGTCGACTGTAGATCAAGAATACTTAATGAGAAGTGCCATAAACACAATTAAAAGTATTTTCTGCATATTTCATTCCTGAAATATGCTTAGAAGAAATTACCTGTGGAAATTACATGTGGTAGAATAATCATTTGAAAATTATTTCGCCCGTTGAAGAATGATTAAAACCTGGATGAGAAACGTAAACGTAGTGTTATCATTATTGATGAAATTTGGAATAAACAAATTCGTTTCGCGTGCTCGTAAGGCCTTTCAAACCATGCGTACAGTTGTTAGAAAATTCGGTGATGACTACTCCATAAGAACAACTTCAGTGGTTGACTGATATGTCATCCTGCACGAGAAAAGAAACCAAAACCAATCAGAATACAGGATCGCTCAGCAACATAGTACAAGTGGGTGACAAGTGTTGAAGCTTATTACGTCTAGACTTCTTCACAATGGTGTCTTATTCAACGACTATCTTGAACACTGTATCAATTTAAAAGTACTTCATCAACAATACCATTTTGTGCGGTGCCACGAGAACAAAAACTGGATATTCCATCAGTAGAATCGGATTTTTTAAGGAATAGTTAAGAGTCGTTTCAATGCCAGAAAGTCATTTTTAACACCAAATGATATGGAAAAAGGTCGAGACACAGTTACGACCTGTAACATCACGGGGTTGTCGTCATGAGAACTAGAGCAAGGAAATTATTCATCTTCATTTTTGTCTGTTATGAGGTGCCTTGGAGCAAACTCTTATTTTAAAGATGGCAATGCATGGCTATATAGGATTCCTGCTTTTTAACAGCTATTGGAAAAGTAAGGTATCACTTTAATAGATTAACCAACGTACTTATTTTATTTAAATCGCATAGAACATATATGGGATGCTCTGAAGAGTCCCCTTACATCATTACATACTCCGGGAAACACCCAATGATTGAAACAAATGCTCTAACTGAGAAATAGGCATTCTTGCTACAAAAAATGTTGGACAATCTAGACTGAGTATACAGAAACGATGAGAAGCAGCCATTGTAATAAGGAAATGGGATATCTCATATTGAAAAACATTTGCTTGATGTTTTTCCTCTTGAACAGGTAAATGTGTTACGATGCATGAATTTCATAAGTAGTTTATGTGTAATATATTACTACGATGCAGAATTAAAATTGTGAATTTTTAGTTCCTCTTTAGAAGTATTGTAAAATATAATAACTTCCACTATGTCTCGCCTAAGAAGATGAAACAATAATATCCTTACTTACAAATAGTATATTGTTAGACACAAGATTTATTTCGTAAATGAAATGAGCCTCAAAATTATTAGACCTACATAATTATGAATAAAAGTTACAAAATTTACCTTTATAATACCTAATCAACAAAAACAAAAAATTTAAAAAATGTAAAATTATTATATGCAGAATGGTCAATAAAATTAAAATATACGTTTAGTGTTGCCTGTTCCTCATTTTCTATTATCACTACATTTTCCCATTTGAAAGAATGTTTAAATCAGAAAATATGCTTCTTAGGGAAATGAAATCCAAATTGTTATTCAATTCGGAAGAATTCATAATAATTAGAAAATGTATTTATGATATTTTTTTGGAATAAGAAATAATTTCGTATTCTACGAATGAAATTAGCCAAGTCATTTCAAATCAAAGTTTACATGAAATTCTTGCTGTGTTGTTGTTACTTATCTCTGATGATCTGACACTGGTCCATAAATCAGTTGACAAGTAAAAAGTCAGAAACAAGGAGGGGATATAATTAAATTTCCTCCCAAGGACTTTCCAAACTACTTAAAAAATGATTAGTGGAATTCTGATGTTGGTTTCACTTTGGGCAAAGAGTACAGGATTTTACACCCTGGAAATAAGAAAGACATTTTAAGTGGCTACTGTCCAGACGCGAGAAGGAAATTTTGGGTTCTCTGCCGCACAGAAGAACCAACGACTAAGTAAGTAAATTCATCAGATGTAGATGCTGGTAGTCTGCATTATTCCTAAGCTAAAAAGTCTGCTTTCGCATTACCAAAGATATCCACATGAGATTAGAAGATATCCACATACCAAAGATATCCACATGAGATAAATAAATGGTATTAAAAATGCTTTACAATCAATTACAAATTTTATAATAAGGATTACGTAAAAAATGAATTTAAAAATTTTCACTTTTAGGGAATTATTTAAATATGTGAAAATAAATAATACAAAATATTTCATGTAAAACATTTTATATATTTATAAAAATATTTTTCACACTTATGGAAATATAATATTTTATAATCTATAAGGGTCACTTATTTTATTCTTTAAGCATACTAAGCATCCAAAAGCTTATTTTATAAAAATAATCTAATTATTAATAATATATTAATTTGCGTACAGTAATGTTTGTGATTTATTACATTTTAGGATTTTAAATATAACTAAGTAAGCAGAATGTTTAAAGTTTATAACAAAAATAAATAAATTTCGATATATGGAAAGCAAAATAAATATAAGCGATCTGATCATATATTTGTGATGCATTTTAAAGTAGATTCTTCAATCACTTTAAGGTTTTTGTTGGATAAAACCCATAAATCCTAAAATATTCTGCGAAACATAGAAAAAAATATCCCGCACACAGCATTCTTATTTTATAAAGAATACAAATAGAAAATGTTTTAGAAGATTGACTGTCCTTTCAATGTTACATAAAGCTGAAAATATTTGAAAAGATTATTGAAATAAAAACAAATAATGTTTTAATTTTTTCTTACTTTTATATCTGCTTCTAAATTTTTATAAAAAGAAACATTCTATGAATTTAATATTTAATCAGTATATCATTTTATGAAGCTAATGCAACATGATTCAGCTCATTAGAACATACATTCTATGTATGTGAGCTCGTAAACGCAGCAATATTTTTTAAGTAAAATTATTTTTACAAATCTTCTTTTTAAGTATAATTTAGAGCTTAAGTTATGATACATTTACTAAGCATATTTAACAATAAAATAAAGTTTTCGTTTTTATTTTCCTTTCAAACCTCTCTTTTCATGTTATTTCATTTTAAATATTTCAAATAGATAATGTAGAACTCAAATATTTTTTACCTCATCAAGCGCAAGTAAGAGTACGTCTTCAACTTTATTTTGATAACTGCTCATGTAAGAAAAAAATACTTTTTAATAATTTGTATTAGGTAAGATATTGAATGGATTTTTTTCAAAAAATGGATTTTCAATAAGTATATTTATTTTTTTGTTTATTTGTTTTTAACGTTTAATTATCAAGATCCTTCTTTTTTTTCTTTTTCTTCTCAAAAGAATGAAAATTGAAATACATTTTTTTGCCATGAATTATAAAAAAAGATTTTTAAATGATATTCTGCAACATTTGACAAGCAAAATTTTATATAACTTTAAATTTTCCAAAAGCAAATTAACGACAAATATATTTGTTTACAAAAACCATTTGAAATATGAAATTTCTCCCACTTCAATAACAATTTTTTTCAAATCAATTTTTAAATTATTTATTACGTTTATCATACGCATTATGTGATTATCCACACAAGCCGAATGGCATAGAAGACATGTTAAATAAATTCTAAGCCTAAATTAATACCATTTTATGTATCCTTTATTACACTTCTCTCTAATTTATTAGTTTTAAGTTGTCATAGTAAAGCGATTTGTAATAAAATATCTGAGTTAAGTTTTAAGAAGCTGCGAATTAAATTTCAATAAAGATAAATTAAAAGTACGATAATTTTGGAAAAAGTGTTTTATAAATTGCTGAAATATAATTTATTACAATTTGCTTAGAAAATTAAACTTTTTAATAATTTCATAATTTGAAATAAATTTTTTCTTACCAAATTGGTAATCTATTTGATATTAAATAATTTTAACTAATTTCAACAGTATCTTATAAATCTGTATATGGTTCATATAAAATCAATTTCTTCAAGTTTCTCTAACTCAATCATATATTATTAATTGAAGAATGGATTCGAAACCAGTCAGATGAAAGAAAGTATCAATTTGAAATTTTTGTGATTTATTTAGGAGTATTAAGTTATAATTACAAGATTTAAAAGTATATTCGAAATAGTTTCTCCCAACATTATAAAATTTCTTAATGTGAATTTAACACAGTTTAAATACAATTATTTGAGAAGAAAATGAATTCTATACATAAATTCTCCTTTTCTGGATTACAAAACAGCTAAGTGTTATACATATTTAGATTGGTGACGAGGATGGAAGTTCCCTTACTTGAATGTGTTTTTGTTCAAATTCAACTGCCAATCATAATAAACTAGTCTGATCAATTTCATGGTAGATCATTAAAATGATCCTCAGTCGCAAACTATTTGTTTCATTCGTAATTATTCATGAATAATATGATGAAAGGCAACTAATTCGTTGTTTCTCTTCTATATCATTCGGTAGGCATAACAATTATGAGTGTATATATATATATATATATATATATATATATATTATTTCCGGAATTACAGTACTTTCATACATTTTCTGATAGAAGAGAATTGTAATCTTTAGTGAAACTTTGTACATTATTTGAATACAAGAAACTTGAAATGAATATTTCTAAATTCCAGCTGTAAACATTAAGGTCACTTTTCTTGATCAAATCCCAATTTTCCATCATATAAAATTATACTTTTCTAATTACTTTTATCAATTTAATATTTCCAATCGCAAGTGTCCTGCCTTATAAACGGGTTTTTAGTCGTGTGGCGTGGGCGATGCTACTCGTAGCTCCGTGACTTGGTTCACAGGTGCCCACCGGGTAACGATAAAATGAATACCAGTTTCCGGCCTTGTTGCGGCAATTGGACTAATGTACTTACTTGCTCAAGGGTGCCCGCCATTAGAAATAAAAAAAAATATTTAATTACATTCGATATGAAAAAGAAAGTATAAAATACGAGAATAAAGAAAATGTTCAACTATTTAATATTATGCTACTATTATTTCCATATAGAGTTTTGTGTATAGTTCGTTTTGTTGCTTTCAGAACATTTACTCTTGCATTTCTTCCCTATAATTGTTCAATTATTTCTTATATAGTTGATAAGATCTCATGCGTATCTGTAATAAAAGAGAGACTTGCTCAGTTATTGATTCTTTGTTTATAATTATTGAATTCTAATGAAACTAAAATAAATAATGTAATTTTGTCACTAGGATATATTGTATTTTATTTAAAAGTAAAGATTATTAAACTTTATATTTGTATATTATTCATAAGTGATAATAACTTTTTATTGTGGACGTAATTTTAGATATTTTCCTGTTTGAATATTAAGAAATATAAAAATGATTTCTATTTATAATATTGCATTTGCTTAAATATGCTTTTGCTAAAGTATTATGCATTCCTTAATGAAATGTTTTCCTTCAAAGTGTGATCCAAATAACTTAAAACTATTCAGCTAAAAACTGATAGTATTAAAAATTATTTTTTCTCCCATTAGTATTTCTCACTTCATAAGAAAACAAGACATACACACGTTAAAAAATCTTACTACTAATTAAATATATTTTGGAATTTAAACTTTGTATTTTTGCAATATGAAAATATTTTAATAATAGTTACTTATGAAAAAAGTTTGTTTTGATGAAATTTAAAAATAATTGTTGAAATTTGATTTTGGTGTATTAAATAATAATGGAATTCACACAATTATGGAGATTGTATATTGAGAAGAAATTTATTATATTCTAGTGTTGTTATTGTCTTGCGCCAGCTAGGCTGGCTGTATGGAGTGCGCTGCTCCACTTTTCCAACTGAACCGTAATTTGGTGTGGAGTCTGACTTCCTCAGTAAACACATGCCATAGGTATCCGTTTGTAGGGTTGGCAACAATTCATAACCCATTTATTCAAGGAAAGGACAAAGAAATGAGAAAGAGAAAGTAGATCCATTCCTGCAACCGGGATTCGAACCTAGGGGGTCCCCATCAGTCAGGTAGACAAGCTGATCACTGGACAAGTTAAAAGGCTCTATTCTAGTGCTAGTAATATAATAATAGCAATTAATTTTAATAACAAATTTAATTTTTTTTATCTTTGTAACCTTGATATATATGAAATTAAAGCTTATACTTCAACATAATTGTTTTTAAAATATAAAGATCCTCATCGCGAAACAATATATTTCACTTTATTTAAGATTTAGTTTATATCTCTCCATTTTACGTTTATTTTACGAAGAAAATTTCTATTCAATTTTAACATATTAGCCACACTTTTTTAGTAATATGTTATGACCAGATCGAAAACAAAATTAACCAGGGTTATGCAAAATCACTATATTGATAGGTCATATTTAAGTTTGATCCCAATAATTTAAGGTGTCGATTAATTTTGAAAAATCATTGTAAAGTATGACTTTTAGAGTGTATGTTATTAGTATGATACATTTCCTATGCCCATATTTCTTAAAACGTATTGGTATTTTTATGTTACTTCAAAATGAGTTCAGATATTAACTTACAAGCATGAAAGTTTAACTTAAATACTGTTAGAAAAGAAGTTAAAAAAAAATTGTATAAATTTTATATATTTTTAGTTATTAGATGGTAATTGTTTTGCATGCTTAAAAATAAAATATAGTAATCACAAGTATTTTTAGAATTGAAATCCAGTATTACAATGCATCAATTTTTTTTTTATATTAAGAAACTCTATAATTTTCTTTTTTTCATTTGCATATGAAGAGCACAAAAATGTTGTTTATGTGACTTTTAGTCATCTATACCTTAAACTTTTTATTTTTATTGTGTATGATTTGTGGAAGCGTTTGATAAAAGTTAGATACGATACTAAAAGAAATAAATTGAATTAAAAGCAAATAGAATCTAATTTTGTGGTTAAAAAAAGAGACAAAACTTTGAAATTTAGAAGAAAAACAAATAATTTTGAATAAATCAAGTACTTTGGAAATGATAAAGAAGTTTAATGCTTTTTATTCACAAAAGTTAAAATTAGATTTTATGATTAATAATTATAATTTGAAATAATTGACAAGATTTGCTAAGTATAATGCAAATAATTATACTATTGCTAAGTTTCAATTTAAAATTAGTATTTTTAAGATAAGTATATTTAAATTGTATAATTATAAAAAAACCTTTTAAAGGCTTTTTAATATTGTTTCCTACTATTTTATGTTCAATATTTAACCTCAATTTCAAATTTTTATTTACTATGGTATGTCTATAAATGTAAAAGCCGAACATTTCATTTGTATAATAAATTGAAAAATATGCTGTAATAGACTTAGAGCTTTATAACAGATAATCGCTTAAAATGACATTCATATTTTTTCAATTTAAAAAGAAACTGTATAGTAAGGAACGTATGATCCTAGCATTTGAATTACGATTTTCAGCATTTATACTTTTAATTTCAATCCATTATATCTCAAATTTAAAAATTACAATTTTGTGACCATTTACATGCTTTTCTATCGAGAATGAGCAAGTACATCTTTATTAATGTCTTCTTAGAGGTTGATATTAAATATATTTAGTTTATCTATGAATTTATATTAATTTTCTTAATCATATTACTTTGGGATTTATTTATTAATCAATGCTATATAGTTTAGATGTAATTATTTTTATATAATTAATAAATGTCAAGAGAATATACATATAATTATTAATTCAAAAAAATGCAAACTTAACAATAACAACCTTAGCCAAGAATTAATTACATACCATAAACAAAAATGAGAATTTTACATGTAATAATAAGATTAAATTTAATTTTTTTAAATTGCTCTTGTATTTTGGTTATTTAATTTTTTTAATTAATAATTTGAATGAAATATTTTGCCGCCTACTCTGTCTAGTGGTCAGCATTCCTAACTGGGGGTAGGGAGGTCTGGGTTCGAATCCCAGTCGGGGCATGGATGTGCTTTCTCTTTCTCTCTCTCCTGTCTTTATCCTTTCCTTGTATGAATGGGTTGTGAATGGTTGCCTACCCTATAAACGGGTTCTTATGGCATGCTTGTACTGAGGAAGTCAGACTCCACATCTAATTGCGGTTCAGTTGAAAGATTGGAGCAGCGCACCCATACTGCCAGTCTGGCTGGCACTCGACAAAAAAAATGAAATATGTTTGAATTTTTTAAACTTATCTTTTCACTTTTTAATATTTTATTTTATTTTTAGAAAGATAAAACAATCATTTATCCAAGCTTTTTCCTTGAAATTAATTTATGTAGTATTTTTAAAGTTATAACAAAATCACATTGGAAAATTTCACTTTAATTTTAAGAAGTAAAAAAAATTTATTACTTTTTAGCAGTACATTATTCTGAATTAATTTTAAATTAATGAAACTAACTCTAACAAAAACTTTATAATCAATCAAGAATCCTCACAAAAATTATATTAATATTCCTAATTAGTGTCATTAAGCCATTGAATATTTACTGAAATTCATAGATATAATAAGGAAAAGGCTTGCTTAAGCAAATATTCTATCTTAAAAACGGAAGGTCATTAATCAAACAACATTCATTTCAACTTATTCTCTCTAATGACTTCCTTGTAAATTTCAGTTTCTCCAAAATTTATCATTCAAGAATTAGAGTTTCACAAAATTCGTAGAAATTTAATTGATTTATTTATTTTCTTGGAAGTCTAATTAAAGGCTGTTCCAAGATATTTGCATTCGGTAAATGTCTTGTGAATACTTGTAAACATCATATCGTTCTACACTTCTGGCATTAATGATATACGTGAAAGTTAAAATGCTAACTGAACCCCGTGGGAAATTAAATAAAAAAATAAAATGACTTAAAAAATCATTTTATGGTACACATTTTGAAGTAAGTAAATGTGAATTTAAATTTAATTAACTGTAATGTATTAATTTTGCAATTCATTTATATTATAATATATTTATGTAAAAATCTGTATTTTTATCAATGTCATTAGAGCTTTTAAAGATAATTTTAATTAACTTATACGAATCATTGATACGTGGAATTGATACTCTATAAGACATTTGATTTTTTTCAAGGTAGACGATCTTTAAAATATGTATTTAAACATTAATTCTTTATTCGATACGGATATCATCAAATAATAGGATCCATTGATTAATCTCTGGTACGCAATATGATAACCATTGCTCATGCTAGTACTTTTTAATAGCAAATAAATCAAGACTGCTAAAAAACTTTCAGGATGTGTACTGTAGCTTTGAAAATTTATCTGCTACATATATGTCGCCTAGGATAAGGCCTTGCCTTCAGTTTAAGAAGAAGTTTGTCTTTTAAAAGATTTATTATAACAATTTTAGAGTCAGATGACCATCGGAAACGCTTTATAAATATCTAGGAATCAACGCAGGAAGAACTATCAACACCTAAAAAATACTCTTTAGAATTCAAAAATTCGTTTCACAGAATTCACAGAAATTTGTAATATAACTCGTAATATATCGATTACTCGTTGCAAACATTGCTTAGGAAGAACAATTTGCAAAAGAAAATTATGATAAATAATAAATAATATTAGCAAAGTTTGCTTTCTCTGGTACAGTAAGAAGCAAACGCATGAAACAATTGTTTTTAAAAATAATTCACAGATTGTTTTTTTAAATTTTTAATATGATCTCTAGTTGGCTGACATTCATTATGTTGATCTGTTATAAAAATTTCCCCAGAAAATTTAAGAAAAAATGTCAGAAATTTAACATATTAATTATATAGTAGTTTATGTAATAAATATAGTATTTATTATATAAACTACTATGCAATCACAAATATAAATATTTGAATTCCGAATAAAATATGCTAATTTCAAAAACAAAAAAAAAACTTTTATGAAAAAAAAAATTGTGAAAATTAAAAAATCAAAAGGACATTTAGAACTATTTTTCTAACAATAATTTTAATTTTGCAACAAGGGGTAAGAAATTAAGAATTGAGAAAAATTATTTTCTGCTCGAACAAGCAACTGTGTTGATTATATAACTGCATTTTATATTAGTGTGATAATTAAATTTTTATTTATTGGCCATATTAAATAACCTACAAAATGAGAGTTTTTAATGTAATTCATCATAAAAAATGTTAATTAGTAAAACTCTTTCAGTGTTTGAATTCCAACATAAAACTGTATTTTCTTCGTCATATATCTATGCCCATATATTTATATACTCGAATATATAACATCAAATTTCACAAATTTCAGTAATGATATCTTATAAATATGGTTTTGAATTGCACTAATGAAATTGCTATGTTTTTTCTTTCCAATCAAATTTTATTAATTTAGTTTAGTTATGGTAATTAATTCCATCTAATATAAAATATACACTACAATTGCCATCATTAGTAGGAAAAAAAATGAATCAGCTGAACTAAATCTAATAATGAGTTAAACGATGAAGTTTCTCAAAGTTTGAGGGGCAGATGACATTTAGAACTTCTAAAAATTTACGTTATACGAAAATAATGTAAACGCTCTGCATATTTATAAGAGCTCTGCATATAAAAAAACTATTTCGCATATCAATACTTATATTTCTGAAATAATAAATAAGAAAATCGAAAAATTTTGAAAATTAATTAATAAAATTGAAAACAAATATTTATATGTCTGAATATATATTTTACATTTTTATATTCATTCTATATAAGTTATAAATTGAAAACTAGGCTGAAAAAAAAATATTGTCGTACACAATTTGTGGTAATTAATATATCTATTGTATTTCTAAAACTATATTGTTTGGTTATATTTAAAATAGCTGAAAAAGATTAGTTATCAAGCATAATGTAACGAAATTGAATAAATAATAACAATTAAATCACTTAAAGAATTATTTACTTAAAGAATATTAATCAAACAATCATACGTAAAGAATTAAAAAATATGTATTCTAATTTATTCTATTTGATAAAAAAGATCTAAGATCAAATTAAGAATAAATTAGAAGCAAAAATTATTTTCTTACAAGTACACTCACAAATACATTAAATTTTATTACTAAATGTATATTGTCATCTTCTTAATAACTTTTGTTGGAATACTTTGGAAATTATTTCATTGTTTTTTTATTCTTTTTTATAAATTCTAAAAATAGTAACAACATGTAAATATTGATTTATGAATAAACATCTATGCATTCTTTCAGTTAAAATATTATTATTTCAGCGTTTGTATATATACATATCATAAGTGTGGTTATCAGAGTTTTGTGCTTGGGTACTAAATTGACAGTATAATGCTATGATTATAATTAATTAATTCCTTTGAAAATGAATTTTACAAACAAAGTTCAGGCCTTAAATAGCAAAAGGAGATTTCAGAATACATAGTTAAACAATAAATAGAGAGGAAATTGCTTCAAAGGAAAATATAAGAAATATTGAATAAACGAATCTCCTAATTTCATGTGTGTGTGTGTGTGTGTGTGCGTGATTGTATTTAATATAATACAACTCTGATTAATAGTGTAAGTGACCTTCATTAAAATATCTCTCTTTTGTTGAAGTTAAAGGACATTTAACGACTAAATTACTTAGGACAAATATCCGAAATTTAAAATGGAAAGTCATTAGTGAAACGGATGTAATGTTAATTTGTTTCAACTTATTAGCCTTAATGAGAACTTATCAATTTTACTGTTTCCAAAAATCTTTATATGATACTCAATAACAGCATTATAGCAATATAGATTTCACAGAAGTCTTAATCCATTTACAAAGTGCAAAAGAACTACAATCAAGGGTTTTTCAAATGTATAACGTTTCGTAAATGAGAACTTAGGTAACGCATTGCATTGCAACATTGCGCTTTCGACAAAAGAATAGAAAAAGTTGAATAAAAATATTTAACGTGACAGAATTTTTCAGACTTGTAAAAATTCATAAAACTTAAGAAAGCTTCATAAAATACTATGCTTTTCCTATAGCATAACGAAGTTACACTAAACACATATATGTGACGTACACGTACACGCATGTGTACGTACACGTATGTGACGTACACACTAAAATACACATATATATATATATATATATATATATATATATATATAAATTTATATGCGTATGCATATATATAAGGGCTATACTCAAATGAAAATTGATTTTGTAATAATTTCTCCAGTTGAAGAGAAAATAATTGTTGCTTCTGTCCCCATAGATGGTGCAGAATTCAAGGAATGCTGGAGTTATGTTCAGATCCTTCCAGATGTGCGTGATAATGTAGGAGTTAAAAGGTATTGATAGCATTACGGATGCCTCCATACGGTGTCAAAGCACAGATGCGCAGTTTTGATAGCGAAAACTGTGAGTGCTAGTGAAATCTATCGTCAAATTCAAAGTATATATAGCAATATATATGTCACGCAAATCGATATTCCACTTCATTGGAGATCTCTGTAGTTGGAGATAGTTGGAGAAATTGCATCGACTATCGGCCAAGACCTGATCAAGTACGTATAGTTTTCACCAAAGAAATTGTTGAAGATATGGGCAATCTCTTGAGAATTAATCAGTGAATGACCTCTCGAGAAATAGTGGTCGTAATGTATATAAGAAATGAAAGTGTTCATTCATTACTGCAAGAAAGTTTGCAATACCAAAATTTTTGAGTGCAGAGAGTACCGAAGAATTTGGCAGAGTAGTAGCAGATTCATCTTATATATGTTTCGGTGAAATACCATATGCGATACCTTGCAATGGAGTACTAATAAATTTCAAGAATCCTTGTCGCTGATTAAACATGGTACCATCGCCATGTTTAATTCGCTACTATCCAGCAATAAAAAGTTTGAACACGGAACACTAACCACCATATCACCACTGTGATGACAAAAAGCTTTAAAATAAAGAGATGATACTTTACTTTAAGAATATTGCAGCAACTACAATTTTGATTTCGCTACTTCATTCTAATTAATAACTGGGCTGCAAAATCCATTGGTTCAATGTTGATTATATTCCTATCTCTAATATTTGTTGTTTCTGCTATTGTTTAATATGAACTCAAATACTTTATTAATACGTATAAGCCTGGCTTACAAAGAAATTCCTGTTACAGTTCTTTTTCAACATCAATAGTCCATTACTAATGGAATGAACACTAACGGATATACTGCCCATGCTGCCACATCATGTGCTAATGTGCACGAATTGAGAAAGAGAGCCAAGAACAGTATACGTAGCACGCTATTACGCTCGGCTATGATTTTGCATGATAATGCTCTTCCTCACGTGTCTGGGTATCATGTTAAGGCAATTTCCATTATATATTCTCGAATTTCCTCTTTGCAGACCGGACCTCTCACCATGGACTAATACATCTTCAGTCCACTCAAAAAATCTTGATATGACAAAGATTTCCCAGTGATTATGAGAAACAAGCTGCAGTTGAAAATTGGTTCCACAACAATCTCCAGAGCTTTTGTACCTAGAGTATCTATTTCATTTCACGAACCAGTTTGAAACTTATTTCAGATTACAACATGACTTTGCATAACCTATTTGTTATGGTTGTATTATTTCTCCTATTTGTGTACTAATTTATATCAAAAATATTAAAATATTTTTTTAAAAAATTTTTTAAATAGTTATTGGTAAAATTTTAAAATAAATATTAACAAAATATAACATTTTCATTTGTGATTTCACCTGTGATTCGGTAATTTAAAAACAGGGATCAAACAAAAGGCTCTAGCGTAGCCTGCCGCACATCTGACAAAAAGCTTTAAAATAAAGAGATGTTATTTTACTTAAAGAATATTGCAACAACTACAATTTTGTTTTCGCCACTTCATTCTATTTAAGAACTGGGCTGTAAAATTCATTGGTACATGCTAGATTATATTCCTGTCTCTAATATTTATTGCTTCTATTGTACAATATGAACTCAAATACTCTATTAATACTATTTTCTAAATATTTCTTATTTAAAATTACTTTTTTAAATGTTCAGATAAAAAATATATAATTTTGAAAGTTGTCCAAATCATTGCATTGTTTAAAAATTTACATTTACATGGTTATTTATTCCTAAAAATATTTATTAGAATTAATATTTCCTTATTTATAAGTGACATGTTTCAAACAAATATTCTATAATTTCAACATTTCAAAAACGTCGTGTAACTGAAATAGACTGAAAAAACCATGACAACCAAATTTCAATTATATTAATATATTAATTGATATTCACCGTAATAATCAATAAAATGTTTTTGTAGTTAAGATTTCTCTTAGAAAGAATTTTTTGAATTTTGCTTGAGGCAAAATGTTTTCTTACTTTTAGCTCTTTCTTTTCTATGGTAACTTTAATAGAGTTTGTAAGCAATCAAAAGCATTCTTTTTCATTGATTATCTTAAATTTTACTTTGAACATGACATTTAATTAAAATTCTTTTTACAGAATTTAATAAATTATCAGAATTTTTAATGACACTTTTATATCTTGTCAATACATTTTTTATATTTTGAGTATAAAATTATGATTTTTCAATAAATATTGTTAAGTTGAAGAACAATTCTTAACAATGCCATGTCTAGAGAGATGTTTAATTTATATATATCTGTTTCCTTAATATATGCATAGATATTTGTAATCACAATTACAATCACTATTTTGTTAAATCATAAAAACAATTTCAAAGTTATTAAATTCTAATTATAAATATTATAATATTCATGATATATTCGATTAATATTCTCTAAAACTATGCATGTTGAGATAACTTGCACAATGAAGATCATCCATTTAAGAATTAATTGTTTAAAAATACTTAAGCTAAAAACGCTTGGAAACATAACTGTTTGGTATATGTTCGCCTAACTATAAACATATTCTAGTGTGTCTCATTGATGATAATTAAACACCAAGAAAGTCTCTTTAAATAATAAACTTTTTCTATGTATAGTTTAGCAAGTACTGAAAGACTTGTTTTAAGCTACAAATCAATATATTTTATGTAAAAAAAACTCATTGAAATTTCTTTCAACACTTTTTAGAATAAATGCAATTATTTTATAAGCAAATATTTATAGAAATACTTTGCATATATTGTAATGTTTACATGTATTGGTACATGCAGATTTTCTTTAAAGTAAGAAACTATTTCAATCTTTCTTTCCGTGGATGTTCAGTTAGTGTTATGGCATAAATCATCAGCGAGATTAAATAGTTTGTCCGTGGAAGTTAAATAGTCTGAAAACCTTCGAAGTTACTGTTATTTGTCTAGCATAAAAAAAATAATTTCAGTGTTTTTTCAATTTTTGTGTATTATACATTTATTTATAATACATAATTATGACCTAGTGTGACTCAAATAATATGAACATTGTTGATTGTTGTATATAACAGAAACGAGGAATATTTATAAATAATTTTAGCTACAATTTGAAAAGTATTCTACTTTAAATGCAAAATTAATATTACAAGAATCTTTTTATTATGTGATTTTATTTTTTGAAATAAGATCATATGCGTATGTACAAAATGATGAAAATAAACCTTGCAAGTAAACTCTTAAATCAGTTTTAAATAAATATGGATAATTATTACTTTCACTAATATTACATTTGTATATTTCCCTTTCATTGTTGTATGTGTTTCACATATTATTGATTAAAAAAATCAATCCTTCTGAAGGAAATGAAATTATTTAACAAAGCATGTTTAATTTGCTTGAGTATTTTGTGTTACGAGTTGCTTTACAAATTATTCCTTTCCCAAAATTCTTTATTAAATCATACCTAATGTCATAGCAGTGGCGTTTAGTTCTCTTAATACTTCAAAATATTCATCATTACATTTCTACACTCAAATTATTGATGAAGGAAACTTTAAATTGTCAAATGAAATTACTGAATATTCTAATTCATTAATTCGTCACAAAATTTCTCATTCAAATATTACTTTTTAACATAAATATGCTCCTGGAGTTATAAATGTTTACTTTGGAAAAATAAATAAAATTAAAATCAAAATATACACATTGAATGTAAATATTTCTTCAAACAGAAAAATATTTTATCAATACATTCCTAAATATTTATTAATTCTTAATTGAGTCTGGAAATTTATTCCTTTATATTTTCTAGCAGAAATTTAAAGAAAAGATTATAAAATTCTCTCTCTTATATTTATAATTTGTTATCTTTGTAGTAACTTCAAATTTTAAATTCTATTTTCAGGATGAAATGATATTTTCATACGTTTTATATTAAAATTTTATTTCTTTTTTATACGCAAATTTTATAAAATTTAATTTCTTATATTAAAGTGATTAAACATAACTTTCTTTCTTAATTATAAAAATTATTGATTTACAGTTTAAAAACATTTTGTGAATGTTTGGGGAACATGTGAAAGGAAATGAATATAACGTATGGAAAACACTTATTTTTATTCCGATTTCTATAAAAAAAAAAAGTAAACATAAAGTATTGATGTAATTTGAGCCATTTTGAAAACTATAGTTTCCTTAAAAGAATATATAATGAGTAAAAAAAATATTTTTACATTTTAAGAGCATAGAAAAGTTTATTATTTCTTTTTATCAGAAATTTTATAATTATTTATCATTGCAATTTTATTACAGTGAAATCAACATAATATGATACATTCAGTAGATAATAAAATTCCACATTTCGTATTTAACATTCGTTTGTCAGGGCAATTTATATGGATAAATAAGGACTATGTGTATTATTAAATCTGCATAAATTTATCGTTATATATTTTTTAAACATATAATATTTTATTGCAAAATACATATTCAGTTATATATTCAATGTATTTCAATTTTGAAACTTTAAATAATAAAAAAATATTCTTTTCATTAAAAGTAAATTATTGTAATACATAAATTTTGGAATTATTTCTAATAACGTTTAGATACCTCGACTTATAAAATATTCCATATTCTCAGGAAATATTATTCATAACTGTCTAGCATTTTATTTATTATCACAATAATAATGACTGATGAATCTATTCTGCTCTATAATCCTCTCAGGGGGTTTACTTTCTTTAAATAAGCACGGGTGTCACAATCCCGAAGTACCTCAGTGATCTGTTCTCTTCTTTATTTTCTTCTCTTCTCTACTCTTCTGCCTTTTCTTCCTTTTCTCCCTCATTGTGGTTGCCTCTTACGAGGTTGAGGGCTCCCCTTGAGTAGCTGTCGCCACTCTGTTGCTATTAGCTACTCTTGAGGACTAAATCACCCACGTGTTTGTCGTGCGTGGAGACCCGTGTCCCTGGAAAGGAGGGTCCTGGTAATTGAGGCCCCCAGAGACCAGCACATTACTTTGGCCTCTGCTTCAGGTAAACGGGAGGTGTGTTGTTGTCCTCAGCACATAATTCGGCTTTATGGATCAAGCAATCTGTACATCTGCTGAATGACTCGTTAAGGGTGAAGGCCATTACAGGGATATACTGTGAGCGTATAGGACTTGACTAGCATTGGTGCAGCTGGTCTGCATCCCATTGTTGGACTCGGTGGTGGGTGGTTGGATCAGGTCCCGAAATTTTATAATTTTACACGGATTCTACAAATTTTTCTTATCTCCCACTGGAGCAAATTTTGAATAAAACATTAGAAAACATTTATGTTATTAAAAGAAAAGGAAACACTTTTGCATGTGTTTATCCTTTTCTTATATCAAAATGAATATTGGGAGCAGTTGGAGAGGTTAAAAGTATCCAGAAAATGCACTCTGGTGATTTACTGGTGGAGGTTGCATCAGATACCCTAGCACATATTATTGCAAGTATGCAATACTTGGCCAATTTGGAAGTCACTGTTATGCCTAATGGTAATCCTTATTTCTCGCACGGCGTCATCTCAGTTAGGAATTTTTTGAACACGGCGAAGGTGGAGATTCAAGAAAATCTACAAGATCAAAAGGTCTGAGATGTTAAGTACATTCAAGTCATAAGGGATGGGAAATAAATTGAAATTAAACATCTCATTATGAATTTTGCAACCCCAGACCTCCCACAATATATTAAAGCAGCATATCTGAATCTACCCGTCACGCCCTATATTCCAAACCCACTGAGCAGGGACAAAATCTCCTGCGCTCGATGCGCATTGCTTGACTACGAAAGTTTGAACTACAAAGCGAAGGAGAGGTGTGTCAAATGTCATGGTGACCACCCATCCTACTCTCTAAGTTGTCCACCCTGGATACTAAAAAGAGAAATAGCCACAGTTAAGATTAACAAAAATACCTCCACTCCTGAGGCCAGAAGAATAGTCACATTACGAACTCAACAAACTAAAGTTAGTTATGCAACCACCGATAGGAAAATATGTAAATCCAGTAACGCACAAACAGATACTAAGATTACCTCTTTAACATTAGCCCACAACCTTATTCCAAAAACGAAAACCTCCATTATGAATACTACCAAAAGAAATGCTTCATTAACGAAATAAAACGCCATGAAGCTCACAAACTAAAATATTCTTAGGAAGGCCTTTGTAAGTCCTCCTTATCCACCCGTAAAGCCTTCTACCTGAAATTGACGCGGTTTCTCTTCATCCCTCGGATGATGATATATCGTTATATGAGATGTCAGATGACATACCATCCAGCTCCAGGTGAGCTTTTCAAATTAAACACCAACTTCCTTTATTTCATGGAACTGCTATGGTTTGCGATTATATCTTGTAACATCAAGTCTCTAACGTCAGCCTATAACAACGCAGCATGCTTACCACTCCAGGAAATGTACCCGAAATCTAAAAATAATGTTAATCTGCGTGGGTTTAAATATTTTCAAAAAGACTGAGGTGACGAAGGTGCAGTGTTTTTAGGTGTTTGCATATTAACATCCAATAATTTTCCCAGAACTGTCCATCCATTAAATACTACTCTACAGGCTGTGGCTGTAAAAACCCAAAAAACTTCTCTGTGGGATTGATTTCGTAGTTGTCGGATTTCATATGACATTTCTGATTACAGTCTGTAGATTATATTTGCCACCACATGATGCCATCCACCAAGAGGTACTTGATGATTTAATTGGCCAGATTCAAACTCTATTTTTGTTATTAGGTGACTTTAATGGGCATAATTCTCTGTAGGGTAGGGATGATACTAATTCTCGAGGTCGTCAGAGAGAGCAATTTATTTCTAATAACAGCTTCTGTCTGATTAATACCGACGAGAAGGCATACTTCCACATATTAACAAGGACATTTCCTTCTCTCGATTTCTCTATTTGTTCACCCTCACTGCTGCCATAGTTAAATTTAACAGTAGGAAATGATCTGCACAACAGTGATCACTTTCCTCTTGTCATTTCTCAGAATGGAGGTAGTAGTGTGCGACAATGTCTACCTACTTACATGTACATTCGGGCAGATTGGACAGTATTTACACAATCGGCAGTCATTGATGATAAAATTTTTATGATCAAGGATATTGATAATGCAAAGTCAAAAGGAATCCTGATCTCGCTATGTTTCTTTGATAACATATTTAAAATTCAGTAAGCAAGAATGAAAAGTGAAAGCATACTGTTTTAAAAACTGGGGCTGCTATACACTCTTACCTCAGGGATATGGGTAATGTCTTTGTTGAAACTTTTACTAGTTTCTGATGCTTCGTCTCTTACAGTCCTTCGTTCTCTACGATTAAGAGTCAAGCTGCAAGAACACCAATTCGTTTCAACCATGGACAAACGTTGCCTTATAACAGCTAATTTTGTATTTTGGAACTGGAGAAAGTATTGAACCAGGCCAATAACACCAGTCCAAAACCTGTTGGAATCAGCTATAACATGCTTCAACATTTAACTCCAGACTCCCTATCGAACTTATTGTATTTGTTCAATAAGATCTGGACTGAAAATGAATCTCCATCACTTTGGAATGAAGCAATTGTGATTTCAATTCTAAAGCCTGGTAAGGATCCTTCTGAACCTTCACCAATAGCTCATGACCAATAGCTCTGGCCAGCTGCTTATGTAAGACTCACGAACATATGGTCGATAACCAACCCTCATATGTCTTCGAAAAAAGTAAATGTATTCCTGTGAATCAGGGTGGCTCAAAATTGAAATCCTATGAAACAGAGTAAAGGAAGATCCACTCTAGATAATATAACATATTTGGAAACCCAGATACGCAACTTTTTTGTGTGAAGAAATGATCTCGTTTCCCTTTTCTTTGACATGGAGAATGCATATGACCGTACATGGCGATGTGGAGTTCTCCATACGTTGTATCATTTTAGCTTTTAGGGTAATCTACCTATATTCCTGCAAAACGTTTTACGCTCGCTTGTTTTTAAAGTATGTATTGGTTCATATGTATCCTATATTTTTACACAATCTGAAGGTGTTTTTCAGGGTGTAATTTTAAGAGTAACCCATTTTAGCTTGTATATAAGTAACATCATACATCACCTCCCATCTTCTGTTCATGGAACATTATTCGTTGACTATTTGCAAATATCATGTCAGGGGTACAATTAATTGAGAGACAATTACAAACAGGCTGTTAATAAACTTGCTGCATGCTGTGCTAAGAAAGGCCATACTCTGTCTCCTAGCAAGAGCTGTTATGTCCATTTCTGCAGGAAGACTAGACAACATAATGATCCAGTACTATACATAAATAATTCTCCTATACCCGTAGTCAATGAGGTAAAATTTCTGGGAATAATATTCGATCATAAGTTAACTTTTCTTCTGCATGCATTATATCTGCGAAAGAAAAGTGAGCGATCGCTTATTATCCTTAAGGTGCTTTCAAACACTTCTTGCGTTGCAGGAAGCACATTACTCCTTCAATTCTTGAATAGAACATGGATGTGTTGTCTACGGATCAGCTAGATCTTCTATTTTAAGTAAATTGGGCACAATCCATCAGTCTGCTTTGAGAATATGTTCTGGTGCATTCCGTACATCAGCCTTCCAGAGTCTATATGCCATTTGTCATCAGTTACCATTAGACCTGTGACGAATGCAGTTGTTTCTCATTTACTGTTATAAAATCACATCGACCCTTCATCATCCGCTACACTTCATGGTTCCTAATGCATCTTTTAAAAGAATATATGATGCTCGTTCTATCAGCATCCCACCTTTTCTCACACGAATAAAAACAAGACACAAATGTCTCTTACTGATCTATGTGATTTGCCCTTAAGTCACCTGAGCACTTTACTCATCCGCCTTGGTATTATCCGACACTTGTTTTTATTTATTCCTTTGTCAATATATAAATCTGCGTAACACCAATTGTCCTTCAAAAGCTGTTTTCTTCTCATCGCTGTCAGTATCAATCATACAAACCTGTACAAACAATTTTCATGAATAATACATCTTATAGTTACAGCCTACATTCTTCTTGCTCCATCTATATTGCCGAAAAACAAAAGCTACACTACTGGCCATTAAAATTGCTACACCAAGAAGGAAACATGCTACAGACGTGAAATATTTTACGAAAGGAAGACGGTGCTGTGATATGAAAATGATTAGCTTTTCAGCGCATTTAGACAAAGCAGGCGCCAGTAGCGACACCTACATTGTGTTTAAATGAGGAAATTGTTCAGCTGGTTCCTCATACACAAATTGCATTTGAACGTTGTTGCCTGGTGAAAAGTTGTTGTGATGCCTCGTGTAAGAAGGAGAAATGAGTACCAGCACGTTTCTGACTTTGATAAAGATCGAATTGTAGCGTACCCGGATTGTGGTTTATCTTATCGCAGTATTGCTGCTCGCGTCGGTCGAGATCCAATGACTGTTAGCAGAATATGGAATCGATGGATTCAGGACGGTTATACGGAACGCCATGCGGGAACTCAACGGCCACCTATCACTAGCAGCCGAGAACAGGCATATTATCCGCATGGCCGTAATGGATCAAGCAACCACGTCACGAGCCGTGAGTCAAGAAACGGGGTCGTTTGGAAGACAACAAGTGTCTGCAAGAACAGTTCGACGAAGTTTGCAGCAGCATGGACTCTCAGCTCGGAGACCATGGCTGCGGCTTCCCTTGACGCTGCGTCATAGACAAGAGCGCCTTCAATGGTGTGATCAACGACGAACCTGGGCGCACGAATGGCGAGACGTCATCTTTTCAGATGAATCCAGGTTCTGTGTACAGCATCATGATGGTGGCATCCGTGTTTGGCGGCATCGTGGTGAACGCACACTGGCAGCGTGCATTCGTCATCGTCATACTGGCCCATCACCTGGCGTGATGGTATGGGGTGCCATTGGATACACATCTCGGTCACCTCTTGTTCGCATTGACGGTGCTTTGAACAGTGCACGTTACATTTCTGGTGTGTTACGACCCGTGGCTCTATCCTTTATACGAGCCCTGTGAAACCCTACGTTTCAGCAGGATGATGCCCTACCGCATGTTGCCGGTAATGTACGGACCTTCCTTGATCATGATCGGCTGTTGTCCTGGCCAGCACGCTCTCCAGATCTTTCACCAATAGAAAACGTCTGGTCAATGGTTGCCGAGCGACTGGTTCGTCACCAAACGCCAGTCACTACGGTTGATGAATTGTGGAATCGTGTTGAAGCTGCATGGGCATCTGTACCTGTACATGCAATCCAATCTTTGTTTGACTCAAGGCCCAGGTGTACAACTGCTGTTATTACAGCCAGAGGTGGTTGTTCTGGGTACTGATTTCTCAGGATCTATCCAGCCAAATTTTGTGAAACTTTAATCACTTGTTATTTCTAGTTTAATATATTTGTCCAATAAATATCATTTTGTTATCTTCATTTCTTCTTGGTGTAGCAATTTTAATGGCCAGTAGTGTATATACACCTCTCTTCAGCAGGTGAATGCAGGTGACTATCGTCAATATTGTATATACACGATAACTAAGAACGTTGAGTGTTTTGGAAACTTTGAGAGGCAGTAGTTTTAATAATTATCCTGTTGTGACCAAGATTTTCAGAATATTGTAATCCCTTTCTGGCAAGGGCTACAAAATTTAACAAATTTACCTTTTCTAAAAGCGATTGTTTAACCTTATTTGATTTGTTGGAGGAGCCACCCCACAGAAACCTTTTTGGTTTTTTGAAAGCAATAGGTTTTTCTAATTTTATTTAAATTATGTACATAAATTTTATGTAATAGATTTTATATCATTAGTTTTTTCCCACCTTTCATTATATTTTTAATATTATCATTTGCAACATTTTTCTTTTTTTAGCGTGATTTTAACGTTAAATGGGTTTTAAAGAAAGATATTAAAAAAAATTATAATTTTTAAAAGCAAAGTTTTGCGCAACAGTTCATTTTTGGACCTTGCGCTATAAAACCTAACCAACCAATTGCTCTATAATATTTTTAGAAAAAAAGAAATTAAATGTAGAAAATTGAAAATTCATAGTAAAAATAATTGAAATTGTTGATTGAATGGTTAATTGAAACAAATATTTGATACGATCGTTCTTAATTTAAAATTATTTTGATAAACTTAAACATATTCATTATACATTTTGGAACTATACATAATTTAGTCAACTTTCTACATTTATTTTCTTAATATATCATGATTTAGACATTTTCAATTAGCTCGTAAACTATTTATTACTCATTTTATTTTTTTCAATGAGCAGAGTAATATAAGTTTAATTTATGTAGAAAACTTTAGCATTTCACTTTCAAACAAAACTTATAACTGATTCACTATTAAATGTTCATTTGTTACTACGAGGGTTGCTCTGAAATTTTCGAGATAAGCACGGACGAAAATTTAGAAAATAAAAATATTGATTTAATTTTAAAATAGAAAGTATTTTAACACGGAAGACGATTTTTTACTTACTTACTTCAATTTGTTTAGCGTAGAATAAATTTTAAACAGATGAGAAAATAGATTTGAAGCGAGATCATTTTGGCGCTATGATTTTCTACGATTTTAAAGCAGGATTAAATCAAGAAGAATGCGTTCAACGGTTGCAATTAGCATTTAGTGATGAATCTCCAGCTCGTGCTACTGTATTCAGATGGCTTAGAGAATTTGGAAGAGGTCGCAATTTTCTTCAGGATGAAGAACACATAGAAAGTGCGCCTTCGGCAGTCATCCCGGATAATGTGTCTGCCATACGAAAATTGTTAATGGATGATAATCGCTGTAACTATCAAATGATACAGAAGGAACTTAACATTGGATCCGCAGCCATACACAAAATCATTCATGAAGAATTACATATGAAAAAGTAGTTTGCCGTTGGGTTCCCCATAATCTAACTGAGCACCAAAAGGAGGAGCGTGTCAGAATCAGTAAAGAAACTCTTAAATTTCTAAATGATGGTGGCCACCGCATCATTTCTAAAATTGTTACAGGTGATGAAACGTACATACCGTTTTTTAACGTTCCAACACGTCAAGAAAGCAAAGTATGGGTCTTTGAAGATGATTCCACGCCGACAATGGTGAAAAAACAACGCGCACTGAAAACAGTGATGCATGCCGTTTTCTTTCAGAAGTACGGGATTGGTCAAAGCCATCAAGTTGGAAGGACAGAAGACAGTAACAGCAAACTGGTGTACCACCAAATCTCTTCCAGAATATCTACAAGAACTGAATGTTAGGGGACTAATGCTTCACCCTGACAATGCATCTTGACATACAGCCGGATTAATAGCTGAGTTTCTTAAACAAAAACAAATTAAAGTGATCAAACATCGCCTTATTCACCTGATCTAACTATGTGCAACTTTTGGTTATTCTTTAATCCAAAAAAGAACTTACGTGGACGTCGTTTTCACTCAGAAGAAAAGATCGATGTGGCTATAAATGCATTTTTTTCATCTATTCCAAGAAATGAATGGCTTGAGGCATTTAATCTGTGGAAAATTCGTCTACAAAAGTACATGGATGCTGGAGGAGACTACTTTGAACACACCTAAAATTTTGTAAGTATAACTTTAAAAATATAGTTGTATCTCAAAAATTTCAGAGTGACCCTCGTATTGTCATGAGTAGGAAGGAATTTTATACTTAAAAAAGATTTTTTCTAAATATATAATAGATATTTTGAATTCATTTTATTAGCATCTAACATAACTTAGAAAAACCTGTAAAAAATTGGATAATTGATTAGATCTAAACAAAATAAAAATTATAAAACCATTCATTATAGTTATAGTTAATAGAATGATAAACACATGTACAATATATCAAAATTATAAATTAAAAAATACTTTATAATATTGTTCTTTCAATTTCCTTGAATAAATATTGATATATTTCACCAGTTAAAGACATTAATAGCTTTTCCTTCTATTATAATTTTTATAACTCATGGTGAAATATACTTTTAAACTTGTTATAAGGTTCCATTATAAAGATTTGTAAATTGTATATTAAATCATGTAGCAACATTGTATTATTAGATATTAAATTATTGAAATAGGTACTTAACGTTTTATTCATTATACTCTTTATGAATGGGTGCTAATACATTTAGAAATAAATCCTGAACGCTAACTATACCGTTAACAATTCATTAGACTATGAAATGATTGAAGCAACTAAAATCATATTAAAAAACAAAAAAGATGAATATTTTGATCGTATTTAGATTATTATTTTAATTACTTATCAAATAATACAAAAGTGATTAGTATAAGTATGTCAGTTGAAAATCTTATATGTAGTGTACATTAATTTTTTCGTTTTATTGATTATTCTGAATCCTTATAAATATTCCCTATAATTTTAATCATTAGAAGATATTCATGATACAATCAATAAATTGATTTTATCATAAAACGTTTCATATAGCCAAGTTTCTTATAGTGCTCGTGGATGAAGGGATGTGGCATGTTTAATGTTTCTGCTAATTTAAGTAATGTAATTTTGATTTAATTGTGAATAAATATTCAATATAATCTTCGTTTAGAAGGAAGGGCCAACCTTATCATATTTGAACTCTAAAGTCAAATCACCACCTTTAACATAGTATATTTAAACCAGTTGTTTTAGCCATTGACATAAACAGGGCATGTCATGTTAGCTACGTAAGTGTCATTTTTCCCTTTCCGGGAAATAAAAGTTATAAGACCCTAAATGGAGTTTTGTTTTCTTCCACAATTCCACTACGCTTTTTTTTCACAAATATTCTAGAAATATCATCTTTACGCTGCACATTCATGCGATTCATTTCAATCGTTCGGATAATTTTAAACCTATTCTTATACCGTCTGCAAAAGACAAGTATAAATTTTCCAGAGAAGGGAACACTTTAATGATTTTTAGTTTGCTTAAAAACAAATTTTAAGACAATTTTCAAATGAGCAGATTTTTTCTTTTAAATTCTTATCGAAAATTAAAATTTTCTTCCATACAAGGAATAAATTAACCTTAATTGCAGTTTCTGAAAAAGTAACATTAAAGTATTTTCAGGTATTGTGCATTTATGAAACACACATAATATTATAAATATTTATAGTTCTCAATTTTAACTCAATCAATCAACAATGCGCAAATTCTACTACAGCAAAATCTCAACGATATTATTTAATATAACAATCATATGTTCTCATTGTTACTCTTAAGAAGCTTTCTAAACTGCATTGGTTTATTCCTATAATATCATCTTCCCATTCATTATTTTCAATTACTAAAAATATTGTAAAAGTTATTATTAATTGAAAGTTAATTTAATTAACTTAATTAATGATTTAAAAAATTAATGAAAATATTCTTTTATTATTGAGTTGAAAAATATTTTGCAAATTAAAAATGAA